>JAOTOM010003418.1:0-155277 GCA_034440615.1 Ashinkailepas kermadecensis
GTGCACACAGGTGAGCACGGCCAGTAGGTACCAAATACACATCAAGCATATCCGTTGACTTAACGTGCAGAGTTTTATAATGCTAAACTGAAAAAACACGACTTTATAAACACATCACCAAACATGCCTCCAGCCATGACGTCATAGGTTAGTGACCTGCTGTGACACAGAAATTTGTTTCACACCAAACCACGCGTAAATGATGCATTATTAACCTTGACAAATTTCGACTCGAGCATAAACGCCGCTTGGAAGTGAAATCCACTTGACCCCTTGGCAGGGGAGGGGTTCATCGTGAGCTATCCAAATCTGACCAAAATACCCGATGTTTTGTCCGTGCATCTCCCTCTCAGCCGACAGCGGGCCGCTGTCGGCTGAGAGTGGAATGTCCGCCCGTGCCGACATGCAGCCGACACCCAGCCGACATGTAGCCGACGTGTGGCCGATGTCGGGAAGATGTCGGGCGGCTGTCGGGACGCGAGCGGCCCGCTGTCGGCTGGGGAGTGAAATGTCGGACAACGGTCCGACGTCGACCGGCTGCTGTTGACATGCCGAACTCAACTCGACATATGTTGATAGTCCAGGTCAGTTTGCCTGTCAGGCCGAGAGCGGCCCGATGTCGGCGTGCCGCTTAGGAGATGCCGAGCTCGCCCCGAAGCATGTCGACAGCTGGCCGATATCGGCATGTCTACTGGGTACGTACGCCCATAAGATGCTTATATATATATATATATATATATATATATATATATATATATATATATATATATATATATATATATATATATATATCCATATATATATATGGAGCGGCGAGAATGGAAACTCTGCCACACCCGAGACACTGTCATTATTTTGCAAAAACCAAATGAGCCCTTCATACCTCACAGATGAGAGGGTACTCCGAGAAATCGTGTTTAACAACATCAAGCCAACGCGTTGGTTTGATGTTGGTTTGATGATGTTTGTTGCAAGCCGTTGCAACGGCATGCAACAATGTACAACTAATAATTTACTACAAAAGCAAACAACTGCCAATCTTGTCATGAAAAATAACACGGTGCAGGAGCCAAAATTAAATCAACCAATGTAGTTTATGAATATAAATGCTCAGATGAAGCTTACAAACTTCAAATTCCCTCAGTAAGCTATATTAGACACACCACAACATCACTGTCGCGATGACTGACTTGTCACCTTCAGTCGGGCGCTCCACACCAGCATGCACAGGACAAACACTACCGATACATCACTAGGCTGGTACAAAACACTAACATCATCGCACACATATGGGATAAGAGGAGACTACGCATCACGGAAGCCATCCTCATCCGTGAACGACTCCCCACTCTAAACATCCGAAGTGATTGTCGGGGCATCCTCACACAATGGGATGGATTTCCAGGCCTCCGTCCAAGCGCTAAGTGCAGTTGTGCTTTTTTGACGTTGTTTGTTTTTCACGTTGAATGTGTGCTTATATTGTACTCGTATCTACAAGTGAAAGTACATTCCGTACGTAGCACGATCATTATCTAGGATACTAAACAGTGTGAACGATGTAATTGTATATTTCGCCACCTTTCTGATTAAAAAGATTGAAAATGTCTTAATGTTAGAACGAAACGTCGCGCAATAAATGACTGTAATCGGTGATCTGATTTACCAACTGAACGAATAAGGAAAACGAACAGTAAGGGAACTCGAAGGAACACAAAATAAAGCAATCAATGCTAGATATGCGGTCAGCTTCAACAAAACACACACACACACACACAACACACACACACACACACACACAAATATATATTGGAATATTTCGGAAGGAGGTTTTCACCTATACATACATTTTTAAAGACGACAGCGTTGTCTAGCGAGAGAGAGAGAGAGAGAGAGAGAGAGAGAGAGAGAGAGAGAGAGAGAGAGAGAGAGAGAGAGAGAGAGAGAGAGAGAGAGAGAGAGAGAGAGAGAGAGAGAGAGAGAGAGAGAGAGAGAGAGAGAGAGAGAGAGAGAGAGAGAGAGAGAGGACGGTGACTCCTTTTAGCCCTCAGGGACCCGGTTAGCCCTCAAGGGCCCTCTCATGCTTTTAGGGGCCTATCACAGTCCTCAACAGCCATGTCTAGCTCTTATCTCGGGAGCATTTCAGCTTTGAGATCTAGTTATCCTCAGCTCTTAGGGGCACTGTTCATCCCTCAGGGGCCCTTTCAAACCTCAAGAGCATCCCAGCGCTCTCTGGCCCTCAGGCGCCCTGTTTATTCCTCAGCTCACAGGGGCTCATTCCAGCTGATACTGCTCTTTCCAGCTGGTATAGACATTCCAGCTCTCGGGTGAACCCTCTCTTGTCTTCACGGCCCTTGCCATCCCTTAGAGTGGACGTCTTCAGGCCTCAGTGATCCTTTCCACACAAGCTGTAAGATAAGTTTTAATTTTTCCTCTGTTATGTCTCTGTTCCTTAGGGCGGTTGCCTGGAGTGCCCCATCGGTTTCGCCAAGGGACTTCACCCGTTGGAAACGCCCCTTCACCCGTTGGAAACGCCACTGCCTTTTAACAACCCGGGGCCACTCCATGGGCTTCGAGGCCCTTTACGTAGCACTGGGAACTCTCTGCTTCGGCCCGGATCGCCCCCCTAACTCGGGCGCCTCTTTATCGGCCTAAGGCCCGCTGTCAGCTCCGAGCCCCTCTCCATCGGCGTGATCCAAAGCCGACCCAGTGGACGGGTGCAGCGCCCAGACCACCGCATCCCACCTGGACTTGACATCAATGACGGTGGAAATGTAGACGTCGCAGGCGTATGCAGCCAGCACTTTCAGGGCGTCGCTCGGGCTGTCTGCGGTCATGCTACAGGCGGAGAGGGCGGGTCTGCGTCGTGTGCCGACGCGCCGCGTGCATACGGCCGTGCACGCTGCATCAGCTGCGCGGCGGGGACTTGGCCGGCCACAGCAGCCATGGCGCACTCGTAGAGCAGCTCGACGGTGGCGCTGAAGGAGAGCCTTGGGTCCGTCACGACGCATTCCACTGCTGGGTCACACGGCGTCGTCCGCCTCTCACGCCGATTGGTCGCGGGTGCCGGCGGCAGTCCTGCCTGCTGTGGGATTGGAGCTCACGCTCTCGCGATCAGGAGTCGAACGCCCTGCCGACTGAGCTGCCGCGACCCCGATGTCGGTGCCGCGGTTCTGCCCAACGTCAGCCGGGAGGTCCGTGAAGTCCGTGCAGATGAACTGCAGCGAGACCGCCGGCAGCGTGAGCACATCACCAGCTAGCTGACGTCCGATGTGTCCCGAAGAGATGACTAGTGTGTCGTCTTCCCATCAAGTTATGGAAGAGTGCCTTGCGAGGAAGCTCAGCATGGTGACACATGCACATCCGTTGCATCCGTTGCAAGGGCCGGCCTGGCAGCCGCTGGAAGTTGGCCGTGTGTCCTTCCCCCATCCCGTGACGTGACGTGTGACGCCACCACCGATCGATGGCACGTCACTGACGTCGATGTTCCTCTCGGACAAGAACACGCTTAGTTTTCGGAGCACGTTTTTCCAACGTGTCGTTCGTCTTGTCCACACTCGATGTGGCCGCGGTAGACCAGCGAGGCACATTCGCCGTGACGTGTGTCGCTGTGGTCTGAGTCAGCTGATTGTCATGTCCTGTTGTCAGGGACGTGCCGTTGCGCTCGCTGCAGAAGATCGCCGTGCATCCTTTGCTTCTTGTATTGATAATGCATGCATCAGTGTTGAGATAGTCTACATTCAAAGCCTCGTTTGGCCCACATACGGTAACCCAGTGGACCACTGTCATTTTTTAAATTTCATCAAACCTGACCTGAGGTCAAACGCTGACCTTCAAGGTCACATGCTCGGATGTGATGCTTTCTTGCTCGGTGGGTGATTATTCGACGCTAATATCCATCCGATAAATGCTTTCAGGAAGATGTTTTTTCGGTGCCCCGTAGTTTTCCCATATCGTGTTATGTTAACGTATTCGTTGACCTGAGATCAAATGGTGACCTTGAATGTGACATGCTTGGATGTGCTGCTTTCTTGCCCGATGGGAGATTATTCGGCGCTAATGTCCATCCGATGAATATATTTAGGAAGGTATTATTCGGTACCCCATAGATGACAATAGTGCAAGATCAAAACAATATTTTGCGAACATAGGTCAAACTTTCAGATTGTAGATCAAACGCTTCAATGTGCTGCACCCATGATCCACACCCAATGTCTGGGTGATATTTCGTGGTGCCACGTAAAATATTGCGGTAATTATCGGGTACACAAGAATTTGGCATACTTGCTATTTTTGGGCATTTTTGCAAACGGTAATGAATATATTTAGGGTCCATGATCCAATGACCCGTCAATGACCATGACGGGTCATTTTGATCGATGTGCTCTATGTACGTGCTATGTAAACTGTTACTCGCAAAAATTATGTATATCCAATCTGTCATCATGATTTTATTCGGTACCCCGTAAATAGATATAGTGCATGAGTAAAACCATCTTTGGTGACCTGAGGTCAAACTGTGACATTGAAGTTCACGTAATTCGATGTGCTGCATTTTTGATGGACAGCGGACATCTAGGCGTTGGAATCATTCATCTAAGTGAAATACTTTGAATTTTATGCGGTACCCCGTTTTTGAGCCGAACGACATGTCTTGACCTCTAGAGATCGAACTGCTCGTTCTACTGAATAATTGTTGTTTGCCTTGCTTTTGCAAGCGACAAAGATCATATCCTGAAAACAAAATTAACGAAACCGGAGAGTATGCGAATAGGATGCGGAATGCGAATGCGAATGCGAATACTTTGCTAATATCATGAACATGGTTGCCCGTCCCATTTTTTCCCGTTTTCACCCAAACCTGCCCAAATCTAGTATCAAGCGTTAGTCTGTGGTGAGCCATTATTAAACATTTGAAACCGGTATATGTGAAGGTCAAACTTCAAGGTAAATAGTTTGTTTGATGACGATATTGAAGCGATATCGACTGAACACGAGGTTCTGTTGCTATCGTTATAATTTCCATGAAATGGGCGTCATTCGACGTGGCTTGTTATGCAGTAGGCCAAGCTGATCCTTCGGTCTCTTCAATATTTTTCCGATTTCGCTCAAACCTATCCAATTCTGGTATCAAGCGATAGCCAGTGGTGAACACTCGAGTAACAATTCAAACCGGAACATGTCAAGTACGGCAAACTGTTCAGAAATCACATGAATTTTCGAAGTCATAGGTCGAACTCATTTCTCCGGTCGCCACGCGTTTCGTCGCTCTCTCTCCCAAAGCTACCCATGTTTAGTATCAAGAGGTAGACCGTTGGCAACCCTCGAGTAACATTTCAATCCGGGACATGTCAGGTCAAGCCTCAAGGTCAAAGGTTAGTTTTAGTTCTTCAAAGTCCTCGCGTTTCGTCGCTTTGGCTTCAATTTGCATTATGTGGTTGTCATTCGACGTGTCTTGCCGTACAGTATCAGAATGGTGAGATATCGAAATAATTTCGAAGGTGTTGAATGTCCGGTGTGCGTACAATGATTGAGTGTAATAGGAATAGTAGGATCACATATATTTTTGTTTGCAGCCGTTGTAAAAGCAGCCACTCCTATCCTATGTGACTAGGAGCTCCCCCAAGAAATCTGTCATGACCTGCTCGGACGGCGCTCTCATCGCTGGTTTTTAATTCACACTGCCACATTGCTGTTCTGGACATGCAAAATGTAGATAATTTTCAATTTGTCTGCTTTCCTGTTAATGGTTCAACGGAAGTCGTCAAATTTGGAAGAGAAACCACACGTCAATGCGCACAATTTTATAACCAGCCGGAGTTCATAACCGCGAGAGAGCAATGTTGTAATCAGGGGTGGATCCAGGAATTGTCATGGGGGCACTTGTTTGGAGGGGCGCCATTCCTTTGGGGAGGCGCCACTGCGAAAGTACCTGGAGTGGCGCCTCTGGCTGAAAAATTCGAGGCGGGGGTGCGCTCGGGCTTCACGGAGGGGCAGCTTTCCTTCCAAGGGGGCGTCTTTTTCTCTCAGAGGGGCGCCTCTGGCTGAAAAATTCGAGGCGGGGTGCACTCGGGCTTCCCGGAGGGGCGCCTTTCCTTCCAAGGAGGCATCTTTTCCTCTCAGAGGAGCGCCTCTGGTTGAAAAATTCGACGTACAGTCGAACATTCTCAGAGGGGCGTCTTTTCCGCGCCGGAGGGACACCACCTTCAATGGGGAGGGGGGAGGGGCATGCCCACAGTGTCACTCCCTTTATCCGCCCCGGGTTGTCATTGCATCAAAATGTGTCTCCGTAAAACAAGAAAACATGGGAAAAATTAGTGTAAGTCAGTGGCTTACATTCGGTTGGCGCTAGGGGGGGGGAGTAAACGGATTAGAGTGGGCCCACCTACAGCCATTGTTTAAAACGTCCTAGGATTTCGACTACTATATTTCAAATGGGCTCATTTTATTACTTTTGTAAATAAAATAATTCATGACCAATTTAATTGTCATGTGATTTGCCACAATCTACCACCATCGTTTCTGAGTCCCCGGATTTCAACCCAACTCCCCATCCAGTCCGAAGGTTTTCCTTTGGTATCCTTTGATAAGTGACCTCACACTGCTGAAATTACACTTGTGCAATTAAAGCACCTGTACAATTATAAATGTTTATAAAAAAATAACATTCCACACATTCCAATTAATAATGCCCGGTCGCCAAAACGCCAACGTTCGTGCACGTGTACGAATGATGCGCGAATGCGCATTCGGCGCATTCGCCACACTTTGTCTGATTTTCCGGTTTCTGCTAGGCCTCCTACGTTTTGCTAATTGCTGCCACATGATAGTCTTGTGCCATATTGGGTGGTTTCTGGCCGTTAATAAATCCGGACACACGCCGAGTCTTGACGCACCTCCTCTCTGTGGTTAAATACGTACCAAGATTGGCTACTAAACCGAGGCTCTAGCTGGGTGTTATTTTTCGGAACCTTTTAGTTTTCCTTCGTCTACGGATATATTTTAGGGATCTAGTTAATTTTGTTAGGGGTCGAACACATTTGTTGAGACCGGACTTCCTGGTAACAGTTTTGTTGCTTTTTGTTGTGCACCAGCGGCATTTTTGAGGAACCGGCGTGTTTTCGAAGGCCCCGATGTGTTTATTTGGTGCCCGGTCTTTTTGTTAATTTTTCAGGACCATGTCGCTTTTTGAGGACCCAGCCGGTTTTCGAGGTCTCCATTCGGTCTTATATGGCTCCGGCGTGCTTTGAAGGCCTCTGTTATGTTTTCTTAGAGCTCCCGGTGTGTTTATTTAGAGCTGCAACACAGGTTTTAAGGCCCTGCCACTTTATGCGAGACTGGGTGCGCTTTGTAGGGCCCATGCATTTTCGGCCTTCCGTTGTGTTTTTAGGGTCCTGCTATGCTTATTTAGGGCACATTTGTGGGACCCCAACACGATTTTGGAGGCTCCGGTATAATTCCTCGGGGTCCCCGGGACCCCGAGGAAATATACGGTCGAGCCCCCGAAAAGTCGCACAGGCTATGCGACTTTTCGGACTCAAGTGCGTGTTTCTGGGTGGATCTGACGCATTTGTGTGTGTGTGGGGAGGGGGGCTCGACGCCTTTTTGGTGACTCCTGAATTTTTTAAAGTCCGAGTCCCAGTCTGTGTATGCTAAGCCCGATTTCACAATCACAATAGAGTAATGCTGCCACTTTAATCACTTTAAACGCTGCCCTCTTGTAATAGGAAAACGGAAAATATTGGACGATGGTTTTGTTGTAGTAAATATGGATTTTCACTGACATTTCCCATGTTTTCTTGCTTTACGGGGACTTATTTCGATGCAATGCCAACCAGCGGCGGATACAGCGGGTTGGCACTGGGGGAAAATTGAAACAACGCGAGGACTTAAAATGCTACACTAACCTTTGACCTTGAGGTTTAATGTTGACATGCCCCGGTTTGAAAAGTTACTCGAGGTTCACCACGGGCTATTGCTTGATACGAGGTGTGGGCTTGGGGAAGAACAAAATGCGAGGCGACCGAAGAAATCGGCTGGACCTTTGACATTTGAAATTAGTTTGATTTCTTAACTTTCTCATACGGCACAACAAGCCACATCGAATGCTACCCACTTGGCTCAAATTGAACCCATATCGACTAATCGCAAAGACTTGGAAAATTCAAACTAAGATTTTACCTTGAGTTTTTACCTTGACATTTCCCGGTTTCAAAATGTTACTTGAGGGTTCACCACGGGCTATCGCATGATAGTAGATCTGGGTCGATTCTGGTGAAAACGAAAAAAATGCGAGACGACCGAAGAATCAGCTTTTCCTTTGAAATTGTTTAGACTATCAACTTTCTGATATCGTACGGGAAACCACGTCGAATGATACCCACTTGAGCAAATTAAAACACACGTGACGCAACGCGAGGACTTTGAAAGATTCAACCTAGCCGTTGACCTTGACATGCCTCGGTTTGAAATGTTATTCGAGGGTTTACCACGGGCTATTGCTTGATGCTATAACTTGGGTAGGTTTGGGCGAAAACGAAACATATGCGGAGACCAGGGAAATCAGCTTCACCTTCGACCTTAGAAATCTTTTTGATTTCTCAACTTTCTGATACAGGGAAACAAGCCATGTCCAATGACCCCATTTTATGTAACTTGAAGGCATAGCGACCAAAGGCGAGGCCGTCGAAGAAGTCCAACGAACCTTTTGCCTTGAGGTTTAACCTTGGTTGGTTATTGGTTTTACGACACGTCGACCGTTGAGTCATGTAGCGTCGTCAATCTCTCACGCCGATTGATCGCGGGCGAAGAGTAGCGACAGGTGAGACTCGAACCCACAACCTTTCGATTGTGAGACGAGCATCTTACCCCTAGACCCCTCGTCCCCGAGGTTTAACCTTGACATGTCTCGGTTTAAAATGTTATTCGAATGCTGACCACGGGCTATCGTTCGATACATTTCGGGTAGGGTTGGGCGTACAAGAAAAACAATACAATGCGATCGAAGAAATCTGATTGACCTTTGGCCTTGAAAAATAATTAGATTGCTCATCTTTCGGATACCGCTCAACAAGCCACGTCGAATGACGCCCATTTGATGGAAATTAAAGCGATAGCGACCGAACCTAACGTTCGGTCGCTATCGCTTCAATATCGTTACTTAATAAGTCATGCAAACCTTTGATCTTGAGATTTAACCTTGACATGCTCCGGTCTGAAATGTTGCACGGGGGTTCACCACGGACTATCGCTTCATACCAGATTTGAGCAGGCTTGGGTGAAAACGAAAAAAAAAATGGGAGGCGACCGTAAGAAACCGATTTGCGCTGGACCTTGACCGTTAAAGTGGTAATGTGAAATCTATGTAGTTGCTTCCAGCGTGTTCAGTACAGGTAGAACATTTGTGGTGATCGATTCCAACGAACATAAACCCGCCGCTGAATGCCAATACGTCTCTGGTAGACTCGTCAGTGATACGAATATGAGTACGTTAACTTAACGTACTTGTTTAAGGCTGCCCAAGACGTCCCTCCATGGCCTTGAAGATACAGGACACCCAGTCACGTTTGTTCAAAATATATCGATATATGCTCGAGGGAAGGCAACCTGAGGCGCATAAGGCCTTGCGATAATGCAAATTTGGTGCTACGTAAATCAAAATTATCCACCCAAGCGAAGCATAAGATGGTCAAGGTTCATGTTATTCAAGAATGGTCTGAAACCATAAATTTCTAACGCTTGCTGATTTACCACTCGGAGGTTTTGCGACGACAGATAGCCTGTGGAGACAGTTGATTGGCTAGATCAGCTTGGAGTATTTTTGGTGATTTTCTTGAAGAGATACTTTCTGTTTTTGTTTTGTTAATTTAGGCGCTTCACTACGGAAATGAATAAGTAGAATGTTGTGGCAATAATATACATGTATTTAAATAGCTGAGGCTTGATGGGAGACACGAAGGAAATTGAAGGGGACAAAACCGCCACTTTTCAAAAATTGGAGGGGAGACATCCCCAAGATTTCACCCACGAGCGTGTCTCCACAAACCAGCCGAGATTGTTGCCGAATGTTTTCCCCCCACTGAGTCGCGTCGGTGCTGCCACCTATGGGCAAGCTTATGAATTACCGACACAGACATCCTGCGACAGAAGTGTTGTGGCAAAACGGGGTTGATGAACACCAAAAACGCTACACATCTACAACACGAAGGCACCGTCATATGATAGTAGATGGTTAGGAGGGATCGACATCTCCGATATAATGATAGTGCGGAAAGTGGAAAATTTCGGAAATCGTGATGACTGCAGTCAGCGGGTAAACAAACCTACACATTTGGTGTAGATTTGTAGCTTTTTTTTGGACGTTTTGATGCAGTTTAGTAACTAAAACTGACCTTTGGGATCAAGATGACATGCTTGGACTCGGGATGAGAAGAACACGCAGCGAACGGTGCCCGAGCATCGAAAATATAGAATATAGATGTCAAAAGGGGTCACCATATTGTGAGTGGGCATTGGAGGCGGGCAAGAGGCATTGGAGGCATTGGAGGCGGGCATACTGTCACTCCCCGGTGACTGAGTTTTCTTTTTCCATGTTTCAACCATTTGCTATGGTTATCCAAGTCACTTATTATAACCGTACGTCTCAGATCCGCCAGAGCACCTGTATACACACATGCCTCACCCATAGGCGTAGGTACGACGTCGGCATTGGGGGTGCCGCTACGCCGGTGATGTAAAAACGCGCAAATAACGTATAGTGACTCCGCTAAATAAAATATACATACACACACATACGAGTGTATATATATATATGTGTGTGTGTGTGAGAACACAGAGCGATTGGAGCATAATTTTATTAACGTTTCGGCTCACGCCTTTCTCATGCTACGGACCGGTAGTCTGTAGCTTGAGAAAGGCGTGAGCCGAAACGTTGTTAATAAAATTATGCTCCCACTGCTCTCACAATTTGTCCTTGCATCCGAACTAGTACAAATATATATATATATATATATATATATATATATATATATATATATATATATATAAACGTACACTCCAAGAAATATCGTTAACGGGGGCAAGTTGTAGATACTTCTTGATTTATCGGAGACACCTCTTCGTTCCTCGGTACTTCTTACCTCAAACCGTGTGAACTACAGATATTATAAAATGTATTTCCGTACCATACATATGTGCTAACTGTAATCGATTTATTACACGAAGCCACTTGATTGGCGCCGATTCATCGATACTAATGAATAATACGTGCAAGGAAATCAGATTTGTTCAGTCATATTGTCCAGGCGTTTTTGGCTGCAGAGTACTGTACGTCCCAAGCAGGGCAATAAATGAAGAGTTGACCACGTGAAGCGGATGAAACTTTTGAACATTTATGGGGCACATCTTCACATTGCCAATATTTGTCAGTTCGCTCAGCGTACATTGCACACGACAGACAATAGCTTCCATGATTCGTTGTTTTGCAAAACGCTACCATATTACATATACGACTGTCGGGATAACGTATTGGACAGAAAACCGCCTGTAGACCGGCTCCAAAAATCTGCGCGGTCCAGAACACCGATAACCTACCTGCATGATCGAAAAATGCCGAGAACGAGTCATCAAAACGGAGAACACGTGATGGACTCAGCAACCGACACTGCCACAGCTGGCAGGTTAATCAAGAACAGCAGCAGACAGTCTCTGCAAGGCACTTAACCATCCAAGTACCGTCCGAGGGCCTAAAACAACCGAAAATTGCAGGCACAACGCAGCCTCATTGGCATAAAGAGTAATCTGAACAAAAAGAAAAAAATACGGCCAACGACACTAAAATTACTTCACGTCAAAAATAACTTTCAACCGTGCTAACCATTCATTCACACCATGTACACGATTGGCTCCAGGCAGTGTAGCTTAGTAGAGCCCGGTAAGAGCCTAGTAGAGCCCTGCAAGAGGCCGGTAGAGCCCTCCGAGAGCTCGGTGCGGCCAATAACTACACCAATAAACACCGACTGAGGCCCGCACGCCACCAGCCCGCATAATGTATATGCATGTGCATTGCCCAGTGCTACCTGTTCCCTGCGCGTTGTCGGCGAGTGTGGCCAAAGTTCGGCCAGATCTGGTGCACGGTAGGCTCAATATATGGTGCGGCCACATCTGACCACTCAGCGCGAGGGGAGGAGGCTCAGAGAAGGGGACGCGAAGTGAGTCGGAGGCGACGTAACGATCGCCGGCCGCTGGCAGCGCCAGGGTCCTCAGTGCTCGCCAGGGAAGACAACGGCTCGCATAACACGCACGGGGCCCACTCAAGGCCCACCGCCCACAGCCCCGCGCCGCCCTCACCGTAGACAGCACGCCACCGGAGAAGAGCACGGACAGCGCCCGACACCGGGTCAGAGCGCAGTGGGGCGAGAGGCAACCCCAACCATTCGGTCCATCAGCAGCCCATGAGTGGCGACGACCAACATGGCCAGTCCATCCGTCCGGACCACACTCACTGCCGACAAACGGCGCCCCCACCACTCTGCCTAGCCCAACGGCGGCACACCACTGCCTACAGCGTCCACACCACTGCCGACAGCGTCCACACCAACAGCGCCCACACCACTGCCTACAGCGTCCACACCAAACAGCGGCACACCACTGCATACAGCGTCCACACCACTGCCGACAGCGTCCACACCAACAGCGGCACACCACTGCCGACAGCGTCCACACCAACAGCGGCACACCACTGCCGACAGCGTCCACACCACTGCCGACAGCGTCCACACCAACAGCGCCCACACCACTGCCTACATCGTCCACACCAACAGCGGCACACCACTGCCGACAGCGTCCACACCACTGCCGACAGCGCCCACACCACTGCCTACAGCGTCCACGCCAAACAGCGGCACACCACTGCCTACAGCGTCCACACCACTGCCGACAGCGTCCACACCAACAGCGGCACACCACTGCCGACAGCGTCCACACCAACAGCGCCCACACCACTGCCTACATCGTCCACACCAACAGCGGCACACCACTGCCGACAGCGTCCACACCAACAGCGGCACACCACTGCCGACAGCGTCCACACCAGCGGCGGCACACCACTGCCGACAGCGTCCACACCAGCGGCGGCACACCACTGCCGACAGCGTCCACACCAACAGCGGCACACCACTGCCGACAGCGTCTAGACTCTGTCTGCCAGGAGCCACCAGCTGAGATGTGAGCATTTCAGCCAGATCCGGTGAAGCACCGGTCAGCGGTCCAGCCACACACCCGTGATCGGTGGGATGACACTAGTTCAGCCGCCACCGCCAGCAGTGGCCGCCACACACCGGCTCACACCCGCGGCCGGCTCCACGAGCACTCTCCTCACATAGCTGAGCTTCCGCCAGTTAGGGCGCAGTCATTACCGATCGTTGGCGACCTACCACAAAACAACGAAACGACACACGGGAATATCAGGAAAACACAGCTAAACAACGAAACGGCACAAGGAAACATCCGAGGAAAAACAGCAAAACAACTGCAATTGCTGAAACAACTTGACCCTGATAATGGTCTGTTTATGAAGCCTATCCAATCATTGTCAACCCATGGCAATGAGTCAATGCCATAGGTTGGCTTTGACTCATTTGGCTGGCAGGCCCGACCAAGGCTTACCAGGCGGCATTGTTAATGCCACTTGACGTGTTTTTACACGGGCCGTAAAAGGTGCCAGAGGTGGGATTTAAACCGGTACTTCTCCGGCTACTAGTCAAACACGACACACCTCTAGGCCACACGAGCAGGCAAGCAAACACACACGCTGCCAGCGAAGCGAAAGGCCAAATTACCGCGGAAAATTAAAGCTAACAACTAAGCCAAGCTAATACAAGTTAAGAAGACGTATTCTACTGAGCGCATCATTTGACCGGTATGATTCCTAGGATGAGAGAGAAAAGGGATGTCCGACGGTGAAACGAACAACTACGTCATACCCAACATCGGGGAGAAATGATTGTATAAGGAGACGGTATCTGGGAAGAGGAAGATCTGATAATGCTGGGGACGCATGTCTGTAGGAAACGAATAACGCATCGCATACGTAAAATTGGATCTGAGGCGAAGGTTCCTTTTATCCAAACTTAATCAAGATGTTTGCTCTCGGTGGCTTTACGGAACGCTGTACTATGCCAAATAAAGCTTACTGTGGCATTCCTGACACCACCACCCAATCTGTGTCTGCAGTTTAACGGAGGAATTTTGACCGGGAGTTTAACGAGCCGCCAATGCACCGACACATCATTGTGTGGGAGAACATTGGAGAACACACAAGGCACGGACCTGTGAGGAAGCGACATATGATGTTGGGAGAGATAGAAGCTGGAGATGAGAGAAGCGTTCGATGAGAACGGGAAACGGGACATTCGCGGGAGACTGGGTTAGTCTGGTGGCCACCACAGGTATCGAGCAGAAGGCACCGGGTGGGGGGGGGGGGGGGGGGGGGATGGTGGCGTCTGAGGGAGAGTGGGTTACGCCGGTGGTCACCAGAAGCACGTCAGAGGAGCAGCACGCCCGACACCACGACCCTTCCTGTGGCGGGGCTCCTTACAACACACGGCGGGCGGACGTGACGTGACGTACGGCTGCCGGCCATGTCCGCTGTTCAGGTCCACATGTACGTGTACATGTTCGATATTCAGGTTCACATGTACGTGTGCATGTCCGCTGTTCAGGTCCACATGTACGTGTACATGTCCGCTATTCAGGTCCACATGTACGTGGGCACCAGCGCCTCGGCGGTGCCCAGCTCCGGCAACAGGTTCTCCTCCTCCAGGAACGTCAGCGGTAGGTCCACCAGGTGTCCCTGCGGCCAGGGGGCTGCGTCAGGTACAAGGTACAGGTCCACCAGGTGTCTCTGCGGCCAGGGGGCTGCGTCAGGTACAAGGTACAGGTCCACCAGGTGTCTCTGCGGCCAGGGGACTGCGTCAGGTACAGGGTACAGGTCCACCGGGTGTCCCTGCGGCCAGGGGGCTGCGTCAGGTACAGGGTACAGGTCCACCAGGTGTCCCTGCGGCCAGGGGGCTGTGTCAACACGACCATGTGCTATACAGAATATTGCTTCATTATACATCAGTATATTCTTTGCCGCCCCATTGGTGTCTCTGTGATAACAGCCAAGGGCATCTTACATCATGTCCTAATAACGTCATCAAGTCGTTCGCAGGTGCAGTTTTAAGCGTCTCAAGAGGTTGTTTGTTGTTATGAGATACAATCCGACCAATGAAAACTGACATATCAATGCAGGTGCATTTGGTGTACCAGATGTCATGTTATTACCATGTGACCTAAACTAGGTCATTCTGGGTCATATTGATATTAATCATTGTATTCAAATATGACTGCTTAGAACTGGAAAGGACAATCAAGGCGTTATAATATTGTTATATCCGTTACCAAAGACAACCTTACATGTGAGGCAATCATCGGCCAGTTATGCATATGTCTTTTCAGACACAATACCAGGCCATAATATAATGACATCACAAACTCGATTACAGGTGCCACTTTTACTGCCCGAAACGGTTGATTGTTGTCATTCGATACAATCTAACCAAATCATACTTACAGGTAAATCCAGTTGTACTTATTCTAGAGATGTCAATGTTTGCCGCGTGATCTCAAGTAGGTCATACTGGGTAATACTGAAAGGATGTATTGTATTGAAATACAATGAACGCTTACGAATGAAAATACATACCCACGTTATTTGAAAACGGAGATACCGGTTGCCAGATATTCTTACATGCCAAGGCATAATAGATGAATTATTGATATGCCTGTGTTCAGACACAGGGTGTAAAAATTGCACATGACATGCTATATAATGACTGAAATCAAAGGCAGTGATCGCTTCCGGGTGCCGAAGCAGCCACTCTGTGACAATTGCGATAGCCATGTGTGGAAGAAGCACAGCAAAAACATCGGGATATGCGATTCTGAGTGTCCGGAGCATAAGTGCGCATACCCTGATGTGATTGTGACGGTTGCGACAGATGGTTCGGACAGTTACGGGGATGGCCGGAGATGTGTCGGATGATGTCCGTGACAGTCACTGTCGGAGATGTGTCGGATGATGCCCGTGAGTCACGGCCGGATGTGTTGCATGATGTCCGTGACAGTCACGGCCGGATGTGGTGTATGATGCCCGTGACAGTCACGGTCGGAGATGTGTCGGATGATGCCCGTGACAGTCACTGTCGGAGATGTGTCGTATGACGCCCGTGACAGTCACGATCGGAGATGTGGTGTATGATGTCCGTGACGGTCACTGTCGGAGATGTGTCGTATGATTCCCGTGAGTCACGGCCGGAGGTGTGTTGTATGATGTCCGTGACAGTCACGGCCGGAGGTGTGGTGTATGATGCCCGTGACAGTCACTGTCGGAGGTGTGTTGTATGATGTTCGTGACAGTCACTGTCGGAGGTGTGGTGTATGATGTCCGTGACAGTCACGGCCGGAGATGTGGTGTATGATGCCCGTAACAGTCACGGCCGGATGTGTTGCATGATGTCCGTGACAGTCACGGCCGGAGATATGTCGTATGATGCCCGTGCCAGTCACGGCCGGATGTGTTGCATGATGCCCATGACAGTCACGGCCGGATATGTGTCGTATGATGTCCGTGACAGTCACGGCCAGAGATGTGGTGTATGATGCCCGTGACAGTCACGGCCAGAGATGTGGTGTATGATGCCCGTGACAGTCACGGCCAGAGATGTGGTGTATGATGCCCGTGACAGTCACGGCCGGAGATGTGGTGTATGATGCCAGAGAGTCACGGAAGAAGATGTGTTGTATGGTGACAATTCGGAAATTACGGTCTCATGGGCCCTAACGAGAGACGAAATGCCATAAAAGGTTTTAGAATATGAGCCACGACATGTATCTGTGATATGTACTGAGCATCGCCATTCTGTATGTTGTATTACCATGCTCTCATAAAATGCATGCACCGATGGCAATCTAGATTCTACTGTCAATTATACATCAGACAGAACACGAAATATAATATTGTGTGGTATTTACAAAAGTGTAGGTCCGTTTATTTTGAACTCCTAGTCGAAACGTAGCCTATACACATGTAACACATTGCACACTGAACCAAACAACAATTTGGCATCTTCTCCCTAGATGAAAGAGGACTTCACTTGACCCGATGATAATACGTCCAGGTTGTATAATTATTGGCATCTAATGCATGCATCGACCAACAGCTAAGCTTTATATTACTCTAATGCCCTTATTTACAGTACAAATATGCACTCTTGGAACCAGTCAAATATTTCCACCTGACATGACCTGTGACCTCATAGGTATATGGTATACGAATATTTATACCTCATAGCTATACGAATATTTCAGTTAGTTTTTTTGCATGATAACTGCAAAGATGTGGACTATAAAATATAATGCACCGTATGCTGAATGAAAATTTGACCTCTTTCAATTTCGTGACCTTACTTGACCCGAGGCCAGGCAGGGCTTACTTGGGTAATGTAGGTACGTGCTGCATGTATTCAACCACAGCTGGTAATTTATGCCAATGCCCTACTTTGGGTTAGACATATGAGCTCTCATGACCATTCAAATATTTGTATTTGACATGACCCGTGACCTCACCAGTGACCTCCAGGTAAACACGAATCATTTCTCTCGAATAAAGTCATGGGGCTATCGAATGCCGTGTTTCAATCGGCGTAATCTGTTCACTGGTTGCAAAAATATAAAGGGAAGCAAAAGGCCCCTCAGTGATTCGTGTGGGTCAACGTACGTCAGTGTGGGCGCTGCATGACCGACGCAGTCGATGCGCCCCTAAACCACAATAACCAACCAACGTACGCCAGTGACTACTAGGCTGAGAGCAGACTGTCCTGCTAGTATTACCGACTATTTACCGACGAGACGTGTGTGCGGACGGTTTTAAGGGCGGACTTCCTGCCTAAATTACTGATGTATGGTAAGATGCATGACTTGCACATTTATTGATTATTTGGGTTTAAGGGCGCGCCGACTACAGGGTCATTTAGCGCCCGCATGTATTGGACGGAAGGTTACCACCTTCTGTGTTAGATAAATGCTAGTACCTTCTGCACTCTAGCACTTTAGCACCTTCTGTGCTAGAATGCTAGACGTTACACACCAGCCTCGGTCTATCAAGCAAACACAATCGTTGATGTGCGCGTGCTGCAGCGTCCCTCTCCAGAAAGAAATTTCCCTTAGCAGTAACCTGCGTTGGGTCTGTTTATCGCTCGATTCTCCTCCTCCACACCACACAAACCGCTGACGTGGCCTTGCAGAGGATGACAAGCGCTGATAAAGACTGACAAAAATAGCCAGGGCCTTTTGATTAAAAAAACATAATGTAAATAAGAATAGAAAGGCAAGTAATGCGTTACCACTTACCTACAACTGTTCGGTTTCAATTTCGCCACACGTTCGCACGTTTTAGTATACAACGCAGTATGGCGAACTAATACTTGCTTCATATTCAGCACCGCGACAACCGCTTCAATAACAGTGCAACCCACTTTTGCTGAAGTTCACAGAACTTGTATGTGCCTCTGCCGATACTGCGCACGAAGTGTATAGCCAGTCACATGGTCTGTGAGGAGGAAGAGGACGGGAGGCAAACACAACCATTACATCAGGCACCGCGCTGCCTGAGTTGACGTCGCCTTCCACACGCTGCGGTGTCATTTTTGCGCCCAAACAAACACCCCGTTTAATGCCGAGAATCGAGCAGAGTGCAGTACACGTAGAAAATCTCCCCTAGCCAGCCTCATTCCTGGCTGTCAGCTTCACTAAACAGCACTGTAACACGGCGCCCAACACCAATAACTGCAACACAGCACCGGGCGCCGTGATACGGCACCCAGCGCCGTAACACAGCAACCAGCATCGCAACGTAACACCTTGCACCGCGCAAAGCACAACACTCAGCACCGCGACACAAAAGCCACCACCTGAACACAACCCAGCACCACGTGTCAGCACCAGCACCAGCACCACGTCACCAGCACCAGCACCAGCACCACACAGCTGCAGGGACGGCACACGGGACGCCAACGGACCGCAGCCGGCGTCACCCGACAGCACCCGACAGCCAGCTGATCAGCGGCACCACGCACTCATCACCTCCAGAGGACCTGCCACGTCACTGGCGGCGCCGACGCGCCCCGCTGCGCGCCCACCACGTGACACATACCTGACGGTCGGCTACGTCCACAGGTGCGTGGGCATGAGCGCCTCCTTGGTGCGCCTGGCCGGCCGCAGCTCAGCGTCACACAGAAAGTCGAGGGGCAGAAGAACCAAGTGGCCCTATGTCACAGGAGGTCACAGACAGGTCACCAGTGAGGGCGCCAACAGTGAGCTGAGCCGAGCGGCCATGCAGGCAGTGTACAGGCGGCGCCGCACGGCCGGGGGCGGCGTTAGTACTTCGGTGAGGTTGCACGGGCCGTACCGCGGCCGGTGGTGTCAAAACATCGGCGAGGTCACGGGTCGGGCAGCCGTGTCAGCACACATGCATATCTACACGGCAGGCAGATGCGGTGTCGGTCTGTTCACAACCTACGCCCACACCCGCACTGGGCGCGGGACGACCCGCCGGCCAGCGATTTTGCGTCAGTCAGACGACCAGTGCTGCGGCGCCAAGCGGTCACTGGCGCCGTGAGCTCGCCGACGCGCCCGACAACCAGCGACATCCAGCCCAGCCACAACCATCGCCGGCACAGGTGTCCAACACATCACACTTGAAGCGCCACTATGGAACAGATCCTCCTCAAAGGTAGAACGCAACCCCAACAACAGTCTACTTATAAAAATAACTTCGAATGAAAAAGCACATTAGTATAACTCAGTGGCTCCTCGATTTAACCACGAACTAACGCCAAAATGGATCTCTATGAACAGAAAACACCAACAGCAGGACCGCGGGGCTTACTGTACCGACAAGATTATCCATTAATGCACTGTGCATACAAGCTCAGCGAGTCTCTAGTCATTCCAGCAGCAACATATACATGGCTGACATTTATAGCTAACAAATGTTCTGAGATGCGCTACTCGTCGAAAGGGAGATCAACAAACCACCAGTTGCATTGGCTGGGATGCACCCCGCTCTTCCCGGCCCAGGTTCCCCAGGCTACAGCGCCGCAGGTGGAACTACCACACCCACGGGGGATGAGCAGCTACCTCACACCGCAACAGGCTCGGTTTCGCACTCTCCTTCACCACTTGCTCGTACATGATGTTTACAACATTCAAGCGGCCGATCAGTGGCATTGTGGCAGGTCCCCCTGGGAGCAGCCGGGACGGCTCCACACATACTGACGTGCTGGTTAAACTGCACCGCGCTGGTTAAACTGCACCGCGCTGGTTAGTTCGTTGGTTAGTGGCGCGCTGGTTAAACTACCACACCCCACAAACGACAAACGTCAGTAGCAGACACGGCATGAAGCCGACCGGCAGTTTCGCCTTCCACGTGTACACTTCGGGCTTCGGGCAGGCGTGTTTCCCTGCTCAGAGCCACACGCCGAGAGCGGGCACACTCAGTCAGAGCACCAGGGGCCACACGTACCTGCACTTCCTTCATCATCTCCCTGCCGCGCGCCGGGAACGACAGCGCCATCGGCACCTCGGCCTGGTACTCCGTCAGCTGTGCGAAGCTCTTCACAGAGTCGGTCGGGATGCACTTGAACACCTGTCGGAGGTGACACGCCGTCGGGTCAGGTCACCGGTCGCGCAAACAACGCAACAACCACATGGTCACCTCCTAAACACATCGACCGATCAGAGATTTACGCCGACTGGCGCAGCCACTGTCGGCCGCCGGATGATGGCTTTAATTCGGTGTGCTGTTACGACCAAAGAATCAGGCAAGTGGCTCACGCCAACTTCCTTCCACATTCAAGCACGTATCGTCTGAAGACCATCAGGCCAGGATGCCTCTCACTGTGAATCCGGGGACAACCAGCACCTGCCCCGAACAAAGGTCAGCCGGCTGGCAGCTACAGCGGCGCCTCACCTAAGCAAAGGTCAGCCGGCGGACAGTTACAGCGGCGCCTCACCTGAGCAAAGGTCGCCCGGCTGGCAACTACAGTGCCACACCTCACCTTCTCGAAGAGTTCCGTGTTCTTGCTGGACGCCTTGAGCCAGACGCCCTTGTAGAAGTCGTCGCTGATGGGGTCCGACACGTCGATGGCGTCGTTGGGCGTCTCCAGCAGGCCCAGGTGCTCCTTGAACAGATGGCGGCGCATGCTGCCGGCGTATTTGCCCACTTTGGCCGGCTGGCCGTCCATCACGCCGTCGTCGAACTCCAGGTCCTGCCGCCTGCCAGACCGTGACCATAACTGCGAACACCACATACCGTGACGACACCACACCGTACATACCCAGTGACGACACACCACATACCGTGACGACATACCCCATACCGTGACGACACACCACATACACTGATAACACACCACATACCGTGACGACACACCACATACCGTGACGACACACCACATACACTGATAACACACCACATACCGTGACGACACACCACATACACTGATAACACACCACATGCCGTGACGACACACCACATACTGTGACGACACGCCATACGTGACGACACGCCACATACCGTGACGACACATCAAATACCGTGACGACACACCATACACCGTGACGATACACCACATACCGTGACGACACGCCACATACAGTGACGACACACCACATACCGGACGACATACACCGTGCCGACACACCACATACCGTGACGACACACCATATACCGTGACGATACACCGCATACTGTGACGACACGCCACATACAGTGACGACATACCACATACCGTGACGACACACCACATACCGTGACGACACACCACATACCGTGACGACACGCCACATACCGTGACGACATACCACATACCGTGACGACACACCAGATACCGTGGCGACACACCGCATACCGTGACGACACGCCAATACAGTGACGACATAGTACCGTGACGACACACCACATACCGTGACGACACGCCACATACCGTGACGACACACCACATACCGTGACGACACACCAGATACCGTGGCGAACACACCACACACCGTGACGACACACCACATACCATGATGACACACCACATACCGTGACGACACACCACATACCGCGACGACCACCACATACCTGTGACATACCACATACCGTGACGACACACCACACCGTGACGACACACCACATACCGTGACGACACCACATACCGTGATGGCATACCACATACCGTGACGACACACCACATACCGTGACGACATAACACATACCGTGACGACACACCATATACGGTGACGATACGCCACATATCGTGACGACATACCAGAGACCGTGACGACACACCACACACCGTGACGACACACCACATACCGTGACGACATACCACACACCGTGACGACACACCCACATACCGTGACGACATACCACATACCGTGACGACACACCACATACCGTGATGACATACCATATACCGTGACGACACACCACATATCGTGACGACATACCACATACCGTGACGACACACCACATACCGTGACGACACACCACACACCGTGATGACATACCAGATACCGTGACGATACACCGCATACTGTGACGACACGCCACATACAGTGATGACATACCAGATACCGTGACGACACACAACATACCGTGACGACATACCAGATACCGTGACGACACACAACATACCGTGACGACATACCAGATACCGTGACGACACACCACATACCGTGACGACACACCATATACCGTGACGATACACCGCATACTTGACGACACGCCACATACAGTGACGACATACAAGATACCGTGACGACACACAACATACCGTGACGACACACCACATACCGTGACGACGCCACATACAGTGACGACACACCACATACCTGCCGACACACCACATACCGTGCCGACACACCACATACCGTGACGACACACCACATACCCTGGCGACACACCACACACCGTGACGACACACCACATACCGTGATGACACACCACATACCGTGACAACACACCACATACCGTGACGACACACCACATACCGTGACGACACACCACATACTACCGTGACGATACACCGCATACTGTGACGACACGCCACATACAGTGACGATATACAAGATACCGTGACGACACACCACATACCGTGACGACACGCCACATACCGTGACGACACACCACATACCGTGACGACACACCACATACCGTGACGACACACCACATACCGTGACGACACACCACACACCGTGACGACACACCACATACCGTGACGACACACCACATACCGTGACGACACACCACATACCGTGACGACACACCACATACCGTGACGACACACCACACACCGTGACGACACGCCACATACCGTGACGACATACCACATACCGTGACGACACACCACATACCGTGACGACACGCCACATACCGTGACGACATACCACATACCGTGACGACACACCACATACCATGATGACACACCACATACCGTGACGACACACCACATACCGTGACGACACGCCACATACCGTGACGACATACCACATACCGTGACGACACACCATATACAGTGACGATACGCCACATATCGTGACGACATACCACATACCGTGACGACACACCACACACCGTGACGACACACCACACGCCACATACCGTGACGACACACCACATACCGTGATGACATACCACTTACCGTGACGACACACCACACACCGTGACGACACACCACATACCGTGACGACATACCACACACTGTGACGATATACCACATACCGTGACGACACACGCATACCAGATACCGTGACGACACAACACATACCGTGACGACACGCCACATACCGTGACGACACACCACATACCGTGACGACATACCACATACCGTGACGACACACCACATACCGTGACGACACACCACATACCGTGATGACACACCACATACCGTGACGACACGCCACATACCGTGACGACACACCACATACCGTGACGACATACCACATGACAACCACAGAAACGCACAACATACGTGGAAATGTGACTCCACAAAATGCATGATCATTTTACCCAACAAACTATGTGGTCGCTTCATTCGACAAGGTACAATTGGACACAATGCACAGAACTCCAGGCACGATGTGACTGAGTGACGGGGCAATCCGCGACACATTACAATTATCCTCCTGACACTGAACACGTCACGTAGGTGGTGTCACGGCATTCAAGACGGGAAGCCATTCCTCCGTGGCGAGTCCCGGCGAGATCGGCGAGTTACTGCGGCAGCCCCGGTCGGCTACGTCCAGGCGTGGCCGGCTTCGTCCAAAAAATGGTCGGCTACGTCTCGGCGTGGTCGGATGTCTCGGCGTGGTCGGATACGTCTCAGCGTGGTCGGCTACGTCTCGGCACGGTCGGCTACGTCCAGGCGTGGCCAGCTACGTCACAAAAGTGGTCGGCTACGTCTGGGTGGCTCGTCTCGGCATGGTCGGCTACATCCGGCGTGGTCGGCTGCGTCTCGGCGTGGTCGGCTACGTCTCGGCACGGTCGGCTACGTCTCGGCATGGTCGGCTACATCCCGGCGTGGTCGGCTGCGTCTCGGCGTGGTCGGCGAGCTGGCGCGGCACCCCGGGTTTTGGCGTGGTCGGTACATCCGGCGTGGTCGGCTGCTCTCGGCGTGTCGGGGCTGCGGGCACCCGGGGGCTACGTCTCGGCGTGTCGCTACATCCGGCGTGGTCGGCTGCGTCTCGGCGTGGTCGGCGAGCTGGCGCGGCACCCGGCGCTACGTCTCGGCATGGTCGGCTACATCTCGGCGTGGTCGGCTACGTCTCGGCGTGGTCGGCTACGTCTCGGCACGGTCGGCTACGTCTCGGCATGGTCGGCTACATCCCGGCGTGGTCGGCTGCGTCTCGGCGTGGTCGGCGAGCTGGCGCGGCACCCCGGGCGGCTACGTCTCGGCGTGGTCGGCTACATCCCGGCGTGGTCGGCTGCGTCTCGGCGTGGTCGGCGAGCTGGCGCGGCACCCCGGGCGGCTACGTCTCGGCGTGGTCGGCTACATCCCGGCGTGGTCGGCTGCGTCTCGGCGTGGTCGGCGAGCTGGCGCGGCACCCCGGGCGGCTACGTCTCGGCGTGGTCGGCTACGTCTCGGCGTGGCACGGCGCACGCCACACCATACCATACCATACCACGCCACACCATACCATACCACACCACACCCGCCGCGGCAGCTGACGGCGACGCGGCACGCTTACCTCGACCACCATGCACACCTCGGAGTCGCGGCTGCCCACCAGACTGCGGTCGTTGATGTTGGCGGAGCCGCAGATGACCGTGTCGTCGTCAACGATCATCAGCTTACTGCCGGGTACAGGCACGTGGTATGAGCTCAGGTACGGGTACAATCATCAGTTCACCTGGCCCATTGCACGACAAATCGACCAGGCTGGTAGATTGATGAAATGGTGATTGTCCACCCTCATGTCTCAGATTTTGAGCAAAATTGGTGTATAGGGTTAGCTTATGCCCTGAATCCACCTGTACAAATTGTACTTCGATCAGGTCAACGGTTCAGGAGTTATAGCCTCGGGCATTTCTGGAAGGTCACGCTGTAAGGTTATGTTCGGTGGCCGATAACTAAGTTAATTAATTATCATCCAAAATATAAATATCCATACATTTTTGAAATCGCAAAGATTCAAGGAATCCAATTCTGACAATATTTGTAATATGTGATGAATAATGAAAGAGTTACCCCATGACCTCAGGTCACGTGGCCTCCGGTTACCTCGATGCCCGTGATTTTTTTTATTGACAATGGAATGACCATGTCTTAGCTTGATATATAGCAAATACAAATAGGCGTTCTTTCCTATAAATCCTTATTTGGAGAGCGCAAACTTTACCACATTTGAAGTCTTTCGAAGATTGAGCTACAACTCGGCCGTCCCTCCGTCCAATATCGAGATGCAGTTTAATAACACATACCAACGCGTTATCTGGTATTGTGTGGATGATTGACGGTTTTAAAAAGTATAATATAACAAAGCTGTATAAGATTCATAAATTTAACGAACGATAACGGGGGAATTCTAGGACAAATCGACCAGGCAAAGGGGTGATTGTCCACCATCATGTCTCATATTTTTAGCAAATGATTGATGCATATGGTTATCCTGTGCTCTGAACTTTCCCGCTATAATTATATTTCGATCGGGTCAACGGTTCAGGAGTTGTAGCCTCGGGTATTTCTGGAAGGTCACGCTAAAAGGTTACGCTCGGTGGTCGATAACTATGTTAAATGTCGTTCAAAATATAATGTCCAAACATTTTTGAACTCCCAAAGTTTCAAGGAATTCAATTCAGGTAATATTTTATGTGAGAAATGGTTGAAAAGTTACCCCACGACCTCAGGTTACGTGACCTCCGGTGACCTTGATGCCCATGAAAATTTACTTTTACAATTGACACGATGGAAGGACCATATTTTTGCTTCACATATAACAAATAAAAATAAAAGCGTTTTTGCTACAAATGTTCGTTTGGAGAGCGGAAACTTTATCATATGTGAATATTATCGAGGATTGAACTTCTGACTCGGCCAGACCGGGCTGTCAGCAGAGCCAAAGCCAGGAAAGGGCACCTGACTTGATGGACAGAGTACAAACGTATGAAAAGGGGCCCTCCGGCTTGCCGGAAAAGGCCCTGGGTCGTCAAAGAGGGCCCCTGAAATGACGGAGGGTCTCTATTTGCCGCAGGGGATCTCGGGCCGTCAGAAAGGGCCCTTTGGCCGACAGAAGTGGCCGAAGCTGTTGAAAGAGGGCCTCCGGCCTGGCGGGGGAGGCCCTGGATCGCTTAGGAGATCCATGCGCCGACGAAGAGGACCCATAGCCGTTGGAGGACCCGAGCCGTCGGGGAGAGTCTAGAGCCGGCATGAAGGGCCCTTGGGCCGATGAGGGCCGGAACCGCACAGGGCCCCTTGCATGATAGAGGAGGCCCAGGCTTTTGAGGAGGAGATTCCGACCGGACGGAGTGTGTGCTGAGCCGTGAAAGAGGGTGTGCTGAGCCGACGGATGGGGCCCTATGCCGGACGTGCAGAGCCACTGGGTCGGCTTTGGCTGACGCCGATGGAGAGGGTCTCAGAGCTGACAGCGGGCCTCAGGCCGATAAAGAGACCCCCCAAGCTTCTGAGACGATTCGGGCTCAAGCGGAGGGTTCCCGGTGCTATGTAAAGGGCCCCTAAGCCCATGGAGGGCCCGGGCTGCAACACAGTAGTGACGTTTCCAAGGGGTGAAGGGTACCCGCTCCTTGTCGAGTCTATTGGAGCCTTCCAGGCGACCGCCCCGAGGGGCAGAAATATAACCGAATTAGTGTTTAAGTACATCTAATAGCTTGCGTGGAAAGTGCCCTTGACACGTGAAGAGGGCCACCCTAAGGGCTAGCAAGGGCCGTGAAGACAAGAGAGGACCCGCCCGAGGGCTGGAGTGCCTATACCAGCTGGAAAGAGCAGTCTCAGCTGGAATTGGACCTTAACGGCTGAAGAATAAACAGGCACGTGATGGTCTGAGAAGGTTGGGATGTTCTTTTGGTCTGAAAGAACACCAGATGGATGAATAGGCCCCATGCGAGCTGAAGAGGACTAGTGAGGGCCCATCTCAGATCTGAAATTCCCCGAGATGAGAACTAGACAGGACTATTGGGAACTGTGATGGGCCCCTACAAGCAGGAGAGGGCCTTGAGTGATGTACAGGATCTCCTGAGAGTTAGAGAGGACTAGACTGGGATTCTTCTGATGTTGAGAATGGCCCCTAATGGATGAACAAGGCCACCCGAAAGGGAAAAAATCCCTGTTGGCTGGCAATTGAGGTGGGGAATACCGAGGGTCAGCCTCAGGGCTAGAATGCTCTTGAAACCACGAGAGCTGTCGATAACTAGGAAGGATCCCTAGCAAACATGAGAAGGCCCTTGAGGGCGAATATAGTTCCCTGAGAGCTAAGAAGAGTCCCTAGGTCAATTATTGTGAGGAATACTGAGGGTCAATATCAAAGCTAGAAAGCCCTTGACGCTAGACAGATTGTCAAGGACTGGGAAGGACCCTAACAGCTGTAGAGGACCCCTGACGATTGGAAATGTTCACTGAGCGCTAGAGGGGACTGAACTGGGATTTCCAAGAGCCTTGGAAGGGGTCCCCATGAGCCGAACTGGGCCCCCTGAGATCGAAAGATTCCCTAAGGGCTAGCGATCGTCGTGAGGAATACTGAGAGCCAATTCCAGAGCTAGAATGTCATTGCCAACCCGAAAAACTTTAGGAGTAGGGAGGTTCCCTGAGAGCTAGAGCGGACCGGACTGTGATGCTTCTGAGGTTTGGGAGGAACACTGGGGGATGAACAGTCACCTAAGAGCTTAGGGGAGTTTCGAGAGCTGGCGATGTTTGCGAGAAATTGTGAGGCCTGTCTCAGAGCTGCTTTGTCACGAAGGAAGAGGTGGAAAAGGTCACTGCGAGCCCCGCAGGTCGCTTTACGAAAGCTCTCGCCGTCAAGGGAACACAACAATTTCACAAGTTCTCGCCTGCTGATGTTACGACTGTTTTGGTACATGTATTGTCGAACGACGAGGGAAGTGCCGTGAAGGTGTCACGATAGGTGGACAAAGACAAGCTAGACACGAGACAGAAACAATTGGTGCACATGTGAAACATGGTCTGTTGCCGCAGCTACTTGCAGATTTGTGCATTGATCTGTCTTTGGGCATATAACACAAACTTTGGATCGTTTCCATGCCCTCAAATATGCAAACGGAACTTCGATGCATTTCTGACGGGACATGGTTGTGACGTGATGTACCTCCTTATTTCTCAGTTGGATACATGTTTGTTTTAGACATTCAATGATTGTGTAACCATGGTGTATACATTGTCCTCATGAATCCATACGGATCGTGTGTTCTGTGAGAATACAAGCATAACAGATGTCAGGAAGTGTTTTCGGCGAACGAAATTGAGACGCATTTACTCAGCGAAATAAATGGATATAACAAAACACAGGCTACCGGTGCCGACCACAGTTCAGTTGAGGCCAGTGCCCACTTCTGACATCAGTAGGCGCCTTATATCTTATATAGTTAACTGGATATTGGAGGTAAATAAGTACATTATAGGACATAAATCCACATAATGCCAGATAACACGTTGCTACGTGTTATCAAACCGCATCTAGATTTTGGACGGAGAGACGGCCGAGTTAGTAGCTCAATCTTCGAAAGACTTCAAATATGGTAAAGTTTGCGCTCTCAAAATAAGGATTTATAGACAAATCGTCAATTTTATATTTGCTATATATCAAGCCAAAACACGGTCCTTCCATTCTGTCAAAAAAATCACGGGCATCGAGGTCACCGGAGGTCACGTAACCCGAGGTCATGGTGGTAACTCATTATTCATCACATATTACAAATATTGTCATAGTTAGATTCCTTGAATCTTTGCGAGTTCAATAATGTCTGTATATTTATATTTTGACTGATAATTAACTTAGTTATCGGCCACCGAACATAACCTTGCAGCATGACCTTCCAGAAATGCCCGAGACTATAACTCCTGAACCGTTGACCTGATCGAAACAAATTTGCACAGGTGGATTCAGGGCATAAGATAACTCTACACACCAACTTTGCTCAAAATCTGAGACATGAGGGTGCCGGGCCCTGGTCGATCTGTCGTGGAATGCCCCACTTCTGGGTACAGGCACAGTCATCAACTCACTTCTGGGTACAGGTACAGTCATCAACCCACTTCTGGGTACAGGCACAATCATGAACTAACTTTTGGGTACAGGTAGTCATCAGCTTACTGTCGAGTGCAATTTCATATCATCATCTTATTACCGGGCACAGACCATCAGTGTATACTCCCGGACATAGATACGTGCAGCACCACCACCCAGGATGGATCACAAGTCTACTGTTGGATACAACTCTCGCAGTCAGGAATTTGCCACAATATCGAAGAGCACCACCATAAGTAATCCGTTGGTGGCATGCCGGTGAGACCGTGGGCTGCAATGGAGCCGTCCCAGCCGGTGACCTGACCTGACCCGGCCTACTGCCACTGCCACCGACCGCCGCCAGCCGGGCGACACCGCCACCCACCTGTGCACGTAGATGAGCTCGGTGACGGGCTTGCCCCCCAGCTCAGAGTGTGTGCGCAGGCCGTGGAAGCTGATGTACTGCGTGGGATCGTCAACGCCGCGGTCCCGCAGCCGCTTCAGCAGACTGTACTGACCTCTGCGATAGCAGCCCGTCGTCAGCGGGACGACGGGTCCCGGCAGACTCTCCGCCACACAGCACACCCGCTCATCGGAGGATCTCCCTCACACAACACGCTCAGTTACCGGAGAATCTCCGTCATACAACACGCCCAGTTACCGGAGAATCTCCGTCACGCAGCATACCCGGTCATCGGAGAACCTCCCTCACACAACACGCTTAGTTACCGAAGAATCTCCGTCACACAACACGCTCAGTTACCGGAGAATCTCCGTCACACAACACGCCTAATTACCAGATAATTTCCATCACACAACACGCAGTTACTGGATAATTTTCGTCACACAACACGCCAGGTTATTGGAGAATCTCCCCCACACAACACGCCCAGTTACCGGAGAATCTCCCTCACACAACACACCTAGTTACCAGAGAACCTACATTACACAACACGCCTAGTTACCGGAGAATCTCCGTCACACAACACGCTCAGTTACCGGAGAATCTCCGTCACACAACACGCCTAGTTACCAGATAATTTCCATCACACAACACGCAGTTACTGGATAATTTTCGTCACACAACACGCCAGGTTATTGGAGAATCTCCCCCACACAACACGCCCAGTTACCGGAGAATCTCCCTCACACAACACACCTAGTTACCAGAGAACCTACATTACACAACACGCCTAGTTACCGGAGAATCTCCGTCACACAACACGCTCAGTTACCGGAGAATCTCCGTCACGGAACACGCCTAGTTACCGAAGAATCTCCATCACACAAGCTCAGTTGCCGGAGAATTTCCGTCACACAACACGCCAGATTATTGGAGAATCTCCCTCACACAACACGCCCGGTTATCAGAGACCCCCAGCAAACCGGCCCGACAGAAAATTGCCACTGTCTCTGGTACGAGCAGTACGTACTCTGAAGCATCGCATGGCCAGGGAAACGGGCAGCTGCCTCTAACTTTGGATGAGCTTAACAATGATCCCATACGCGTACCGTGGAAATCACCAACTTCAAAATGACTTCCTCGCTCAACTTTGGGATAGTTTCTCCGCCCGTGGGCAGGAGCTGTCAAGTACCGTCTCACGCTAATTTGAGCTGTTCTTAACTCGGCCGGTGTGCCGCCCATGGCATTGCCAATACACTTCATCAGACACGCAGCAGAGGTGTGCAGCTTTGGCGGCTGAGCTGCGGCCGCAATCACACCATAGATCGGCGAAGCATAAGCCGTCCAATGACGACCGCAGACGCCACCGTCGCCACCACCATCACTCGTCCTCTTCTCCCCACTGCATCACAAGCCATGGCTGGTGTCCACATAGCGTCCACTCGTCCGTCGCTAGTTAGTAAGTCACTGGGGTTTAGGAGCGCATCGACTACAGAGGTCACGCAGCGTCCTCACTCATGGTGGCTGTCCATCTCCAGTACAAAGCGTCCACATCCGGTCGATGTTGCCTACCCCGTCTTGACTCACCTCTTCTCCGCTTGTACCCCCGCATGAGCATGATATCTGACCCGCAGATAGTTGGGTAGTTCCAATATGCGATGGCCTGTCCATTCTCCCAACTGGCCTACGGATGGAGTAGTTCCGGTGCGTGATGGCCCGTCTATACACTCAACTGACCTGCAGATGGAGGAGTAATTCCAATGCGTGATGGCCTGGATTGCCGTGCCGCCCGGAGTTCCGACCTGACCCTCGAAGCCCGGCAGCAGCGGGATGACGACGAAAACGCGGAACTTGTAGCTGTCTCTGCCAGCCAACACCGGGGTCAGGAACCACACAGCCATCTGCCATATTCCAGGGACCATCTTACGTCGTCACGGAGGACGACCCACACATGGAGTTGGGAGCCTTGGGCATCGGAGACCCTGCACGCGACCGCCACATGGGGCTGGGAACCTTGGGCATCGGAGATCATACACGCGATCACTGCATGGGGTTGGGAGCCTTGGGCATCGGAGGCCCTTCACGCGACCACCACAAACATCGCGACTTAACGTGAAGAGCCAATGTCGGGGAGCACGTTCTCTCACGAGCATCTGACCACGATCAGGATTTGCCGAAAAATGGCAAGTTGGTCAACAGATCACACAATGGACGGGTGGTCGGTCTACACTCCGGTCGTTACGACACACTGACAATGTGGCGATCCCAAAGTACCTGGCGTCAGTTCGGCAATTACCAGGTGTCAACTATGGTCAGGCCCATCCGCCCGCACCAACCGCTGGTCGGTTGGTTGGTTATTGGTTTTACGACACGTCGACCGTTGAGCCATATAGTGTCGCCAATTTCTCACGCAGATTGGTCGCGGGCGAAGAGTAGCGACAGGTGAGACTCGAACCCACAATCTTTCGATTGTGAGACGAGCATCTTACCCCTAGACCACTCGTCCCCCACCAACCACTGGTCTCAGCGGCTCCGACGCAAATAGGGAACACAAGCACACAGAGACGAGGCCAAATGCAGTGCAAGCGAGCACACACACGTGACAGCGCACGCTATACGCCGCCGTGTAGGCAGTCGGCAGCGTATGTCTACAGCAGTCTCTGGAGAAGCATAAGCCGAGCATATACTAGCAGTTAGCACAAACACCTACACACGCACACGCACACAAGACAAACAGGATTGAGTACGACAGTGGAGACCGGCGCCGATACGACGCGCCCGCACAAACAACTTGTAGAGAAACTGTAGAGAGCTTAGCTCCAGATAACCACCACACAGCCAGCTGGCTGATCTGCGTGCTACTCGTGCAGGGACGAGGCAGAATCGTCTGTGTGACGGAGCTAGCGAGGATGCGAGTAGCGCAGTCACGTGCACGTGGAGGGTGGACATGCCGACGAGACGATAGAACCTGATGTGGTGTGGACGACCTCTGGTCAGTCGACTTACTTCCCCAGATGTTGACTGCAACGCCGCAAGAAAACGGCGCGTCAACGGAACGTGCATCACAACAGTTGGAGGACGTTCGGTCCAGGACCGGGTGAACGGAGCACGCGCACACCACACACACACACATACACAGGCACAAACGGCCTTGTCACATAATATACGTAATATAGTGCATTAACCGCATCAACAGAGAACCAAAAATGTTCGTAACGCTCCATCACCACAGCTCAAAACTAGCAGGACATAATAGAAAATGTCGGCTATGTAAAGCTATCGACAAGGCAATGCAAATGCTGTCAACTTCACGCAACAGGTCACCGCGCTGGCAGCTACCTGTTGTGTAAGTATCAAGTGTGTGGTGGTGTTACAGCTGTACCATGATGTTCCCATACCACCGCAGTGACCGCCGGCAGCTGCCCAGCGGGTAAGTATCAAGTGTGTGTGTGGTGGTGTTACAGCTGTACCATGATGTTCCCATACCACCGCAGTGACCGCCGGCAGCTGCCCAGCGGGTAAGTATCAAGTGTGTGTGTGGTGGTGTTACAGCTGTTCCATGCCGTTCCCATACCACCGCAGTGACCGCCGGCAGCTGCCCAGTGGGTAAGTATTAAGTGTGTGTGTGGTGGTGTTACAGCTGTACCATGATGTTCCCATACCACCGCAGTGACCGCCGGCAGCTGCCCAGCGGGTAAGTATCAAGTGTGTGTGTGGTGGTGTTACAGCTGTACCATGATGTTCCCATACCACCGCAGTGACCGCCGGCAGCTGCCCAGCGGGTAAGTATCAGGTGTGTGTGTGGTGGTGTTACAGCTGTTCCATGCCGTTTCCATAGCACCGCAGTGACCGCCGGCAGCTGTCCAGCGGGTAAGTATCAAGTGTGTGTGGTGGTGTTACAGCTGTTCCATGCCGTTTCCATACCACCGCAGTGACCGCCGGCAGCTGCCCAGCGGGTAAGTATCAAGTGTGTGTGTGGTGGTGTTACAGCTGTTCCATGCCGTTTCCATACCACCGCAGTGACCGCCGGCAGCTGCCCAGCGGGTAAGTATCAAGTGTGTGTGTGGTGGTGTTACAGCTGTACCATGATGTTCCCATACCACCGCAGTGACCGCCGGCAGCTGCCCAGCGGGTAAATCCAAGTGTGTGTGTGGTGGTGTTACAGCTGTACCATGATGTTCCCATACCACCGCAGTGACCGCCGGCAGCTGCCCAGTGGGTAAGTATCAAGTGTGTGTGTGGTGGTGTTACAGCTGTTCCATGCCGTTTCCATACCACCGCAGTGACCGCCGGCAGCTGCCCAGCGGGTAAGTATCCAGTGTGTGTGTGGTGGTGTTACAGCTGTTCCATGCCGTTTCCATACCACCGCAGTGACCGCCGACACCCCGCGCGTGCCAAAACCCGACACGACCGATCGGCAGCTGCTCCTGTTCGGAACCACGACTGACGGGCCGCACCAGCTGCAGCCCATCTGAAGTCCGGCAGCAGGCCGGCAACAACGCAACACTGTCCGCCATAACTAGACCCGAACCGCGCGTCACAAGCCCGGTGGGTGCTCTGCACGCGGCCGGGTGCTCTGCACACCGCCACTCACGCTTACAGCATCATCGGCCGTCAGGGCTCCTACCGTTCACTGTCAGCCGGCACAAACACTGGGTCAGCCGGCACGGTCCCGGCTACAGGCACACTGACACCAGCGTCGTGCCTTACCGACAGCTCGCCAAACGTGGTCTGGTACCGGGCCGACAGTCGGGATACTTAGACATGACATAATACACAGCAGGAACACTGATACCACGTCTGCCCACACCGGTGAGACACATGCACGTTTTGTACGTAATCGACTCCCACCACAGGTCACTCTCTATTCTAAGCCTACTACGCATCTGAGTGACAATCATCACCGACGGGCACAGGAGCAACATGGGGCCGACATAGTGTTGACACATGACCGACACGGGAGCAACACAGGAGCGACGTAGTTAACACGGGACCGATACAGGAGCAACACAGGGAGAACACGGAACCCGCACAGGGTCGACACAAGAGCAGCATAGGATCACCACAGGGTTGGCACAGGAACGACACAGGAGCAACCCGGCACAGGAGCAACATAGCATCGACACAGAGTTAACACAGGACCGTCGAGGGTTAACACAGGACGGACGAGTGCCGACACAGCCGAGCCACTACGTACTTGTGGGCTCGCAGCACCCGCTGGAAGAGCGCCTCGCACACGCGATTGCTGACGTCGGCGTTGATGCCGCACAGCGACACGAAGAACTGGTTCTCCAAGTAGATGTAGCGCTGCGCCCGACTGATGAGGTCGATGTACGCTTGCTGAATCGAGTCCTCCGTGTCCTTGATGCCCACCGACCACTGGGAGGCGCTCCTCACGATCTGCCGAGGCGCGTACACCAGGTGGTCGTCAACCGTGTTGCCCCCCCCCCACCCCACCGGGGGCACGGCTGGGGGACGTCCATGTCACGGGGCAATATAGTGCTAACACACACACACACACCACGGCAACGCCTTCGGCAGCCGGTGCAAGAACTGCTCACTGGGTAAATTAAGTGAACGATCCCACTGTGTGAAAATAAACAGCAGCTTACCAGATATCAACATGGGACAAAGCCACATGGTACTCTCACATGTTCTCCCTGTTTTTCGAAGTGCAGATTCCGCGAACGAAATCGTAAGAAAATCACGATGATAACCATAAATGTTTACGATGATTTACCGGTATCTACGGATCGATTTGATATTTGTGTTGCATAGGCATGATAACTGCAACACCTCATGTACTTGTGTTGCCATCTCTGAAGTAATGTTGAAAAACTTGATTTTCTGGCACTTGAAAGCTTAAATTTAGCTAATTACGGTTGTTTTCAGCGGAATAATTTGCATGACACTATTTCCGCTGCTCTAGGGAACAAGTGGGATATTGACACAAACCTTTGCAGAAAAACAACGTTCGTTTACTTAAAAAAAAGCATTATTTAACATGTGGTGCTTGAGCACCAACTCGATTTGTTTGTGCTTCACTCAAACTTTGGAGAGTTAGCATTAGCCTTGCAGCGACAAATAGGAAAAGCATAAAATACCAGTAGGAATTGTACAAATACGACTCGAATTATTTCAGCGATTATTAAAAAGGATTAAGTGTACGTTGTCTTTGCCATTAAAACATTACAAAAACTGAAGATATTTTGTTTTACAAATGACATCAAGTTGTGGCCAGGTTGAGCTGGTTATAATCGGTTTGTTTATTGTCCGTAATCGGTTCGATTTCGTTCGGTTAGAAATTGTTGTCAGTGACAGCCAAAATTAGCCTCACCGACTTCTTGCCAGCTTGATTAAAATGAGACTGGACACAACTTTATTGACGCTGACTGCAAACAGTATCCGAGGAATGCACAATGTAGATCCACTGAAGACAAAAGATTCTGTGCATCACCACAAACCTCCTGCAGTAAAACAAAGTATCGCAAGAACTTTCTGCATATAGCTTACTCGGTATTGTACCACGGTGCTCGGGTGCAGCACCTCAGACCATAACTCACCTGACACTTGGTCTTGAAGCACGGTGTGGTCAGCACCTCAGGCCATAACTCACCTGACACTTGGTCTTGAAGCACGGTGTGGTCAGCAGCTCAGGCCATAACTCACCTGACACTTGGTCTTGTAGCACGGTGTGGTCAGCACCTCAGGCCATAACTCACCTGACACTTGGTCTTGTAGCACGGTGTGGTCAGCACCTCAGACCATAACTCACCTGACACTTGGTCTTGAAGCACGGTGTGGTCAGCACCTCAGGCCATAACTCACCTGACACTTGGTCTTGTAGCACGGTGTAGTCAGCACCTCAGGGATCGAGTCACACGTCTGGTAGCCTTTCGGCAGTAGGAACTCATAGGCCGTGTTGAACTTCAGCTTCTCCACCTAAGAAGCGACAGGGAAGTGACATGGTCGTCAGTGGTGCACGTAAATAATTTGGAACACAAAAATCAAACCCACACTATTTTGCATGTACAAAAATGGAACGATGTTGTGTACCGATACACAACCTTTCTGAAGAAAAATTGTGTCTAATAGTTTTACCAGAACCAAAAATGAAAGCGAGATCGTATTCACCATGCGAGATTTTATAATCGTAGAGTACACTGCGAACATAATGCATTGGAGAATATAAGTTATACACATCCACAACAATGCCAACACTTCAGCTCAGTATTTGCAGGTAACCGACAAACCACCAGCGACAGGAGCATGCATCACATGTATGTACCACATGTACCAATCGCGGCCCACGTCAATAACACAGCGGCGAAGAGGCCGCACTGGCGGTGCAGCATCGTCAGCAGCACGCATCACCAGCAGTCCAGAGTGACACTGCCACCCTCACCTTGATTGCGTTCCAGCGCTGGATGAAGTGCCTGGCCACATCGCGCGCTGCCGACCCGACCACCCCCGTGGCGATGTCGTGCCAGGGCATCCGCGGCACCGAGCCACGGTCCACCTGGTCTGGGGTCACAGGTCAGGCCAGGTCAGGTCAATTCGCGGCACCCAGTCACGGTCCACCTGGTCTGGGGTCACAGGTCAGGCCAGGTCAGGTCAATCCGCGGCACCCAGTCACGGTCCACCTGGTCTGGGGTCACAGGTCAGGCCAGGTCAGGTCAATCCGCGGCACCCAGTCACGGTCCACCTGGTCTGGGGTCACAGGTCAGGCCAGGTCAGGTCAATTCGCGGCACCCAGTCACGGTCCACCTGGTCTGGGGTCACAGGTCAGGCCAGGTCAAGTCAATCCGTCGCACCGAGTCACGGTCCACCTGGTATGGGGTCACAGGTCAGGCCAGGTCAGGTCAATTCGCGGCACCCAGTCACGGTCCACCTGGTCTGGGGTCACAGGTCAGGCCAGGTCAGGTCAATCCGCGGCACCCAGTCACGGTCCACCTGGTCTGGGGTCACAGGTCAGGTCAATCCTCGGCACCGAGCCACAGTCCACCTGGTCTGGGGTCACAGGTCAGGCCAGGTCAGGTCAATCCGCAGCACCCAGCCACGGTCCAACTGGTTTGGGGACACAGGTCAAGCCAGGTCATGTGCCACATATCAAACCAGGCCAGGTCATATCCGCGGCACCGATCCACGGTCAACCCAGTCTGGGATCACAGGTCAAGCCAGGTCAGGTTAATCCGCAGCACCCAGCCACGGTCCAACTGGTTTGGGGTCACAGGTCAAGCCAGGTCAGGTAATCCGCGGCACCCAGCCACCGTACACCTGGTCTGGGGTCACAGGTCAGGCCAGGTAAGGTCAATCCATGGCACCCAACCACAGTCCAACTGGTCTGGGGCCACAGGTCAAGCCAAGTCATGTGCCACAGATCAAGCCAGGCCAGGTCATATCCGTGGCACCGAGCCACGGTCAACCCAGTCTGGGATCGCAGGTCAAGTCAATCCGCGGCACCCAGCCACCGTCTACCTGGTCTGGGGTCACAGGTCAGGCCAGGTCAGGTCAATCCGCGGCACCCAGCCACCGTCCACCTGGTCTGGGGTCACAGGTCAAGCTTGGTCAGGTCAATCCGCAGCACCGAACCACGATCAAACTGGTATGGGGTTGCAGGTCAATCCGAGGCACCCAGCCACGGTCCACCTGGTCTGTGGTCATAGGTCAAGCCAGATCAGGTCAATCCACGGCACCCAACCACAGTCCAACTAGCCTGGGGTCACAGGTCAAGCCAGGTCAAGTCATACCAGAAGTGCTGAGTCAGGTGATCCTGGTATGCAGGTCACAAGTCAATCCAGGCCATGCCATATTTATGGTATTGAAACAAGACCTACCTGACTTGTAGCCATAGACCCACCAAGGTCAGAACACCCATCGCGTCAGTGAGAACAAGTGCATCTCATCTTGGGGTGACAGGTCGCCTCACACACCAGGGAAGGTCATATCCGAGGATCTAGGCTGAGATGGCGCTACACCACTGAACCGATGAACCACCGACCACAGCACCACCTCCGAAATGGTAACCAGGGACCAGGGTGTCATGCAGCAGGCGCGTGCGGCACTCACCAGAGAAGGGGGAGTCGAGGGCGCTGAAGTCCTTGACGATGAAGTTGGTGTAGTCCTTACCCACCCACAGCTTAGCCTTCAGCTTCTTGACGCGATTGGCATCCACTCTGCAGGAGGAAATAGTAGGGTGCGCTCAGTCCCAGATTAGGTCAGATCGGGTCGGCCTTGGTCAGGCTTTGTCAGATCCCGTCAGGCCATGTTGGGTTCGTTCAGACCGCGCCAGATGCGCGGGTCGGGTCGGATCAGGTCAAGCAAAATCGCTTCCGTCTACTTCGGGCGCGAGGGCGCATTTGTGAAACAGAAGTCATCTTAACTTAATCATTTGCAATCAGCCGGCGTCTGACAACTTAAACGGAGATTAATTCCAGTAGTGATTAAACACCTGCTCAACTGCTACAGCAGGACTGAAACAGTAGCAAGTAGACATACATAAGCCAAAACAACTTGGGCTCTAACAGACATGTTATCATCTCGGGCGCAGACAAGGGCGAAGGTGTTGTGGTTCTACACGCGTCATAATGCCTCACTAAAACGCGCAACCTGCTGTCAGATGCCTTCACGTACGAGTGGGTGTCTTCAGTTCTCGCCGACAGGCAATCCGACCGCGCCACAAGGCAGGCGAGAAACATATTGCGACGCAGTGACAAGGGCAAAAGGCTGCAACATCTTCTTGAATTAATTGCCTGCATTGTCGGCCATGAGAAGACTGCAAAAGTTCACAAGATAGGCATTCCCATGTGGCCAATCACCACAATTGAGTGTCCATCCCCATCAACTTACTGAGCAATTCGCCAAACAAATCGAAAGGTGCGAGCTTCACCGGAAAATATGGCTAGTTTTGATGTGAATTCGCCCTTTGCTGACGTTCCAGTTATCGCATCAGCGGCACGAGCTGTGGATCTGATCTACGATCAGCTGCTGCCCGTGTGGACACCGCCATCGTACCAGCGGCACGAGCTGTGGATCTGATCTACGATCAGCTGCTGCCCGTGTGGACACCGCCATCGACCAGCGGCACGAGCTGTGGATCTGATCTACGTCAGCTGCTGCTGTGGACACCGCCATCGTACCAGCGGCACGAGCTGTGGATCTGATCTACGATCAGCTGCTGCCCGTGTGGACACCGCCATGTACCAGCGGCACGAGCTGTGGATTGATCTACGATCTGCTGCCCGGTGGACACCGCCATCGTACCAGCGGCACGAGCTGTGGATCTGATCTACGATCAGCTGCTGCCCGTGTGGACACCGCCATCGTACCAGCGGCACGAGCTGTGGATCTGATCTACGATCAGGCTGCCCGTGTGGACACCGCCATCGTACCACGGCACGAGCTGTGGATCTAATTTCGATCAGCTGCTGACCGTGCCGACGTGACCGGCTGCTCAAGCTCTGCGTTTATCTTGGAACATGTGAACCAGAGTCAACGAACACCATTTTCCTCGATATCCCTTGCGAATTGGTGGGGTTGGCCAGCGTGAAGCGCCCCAGCCCTGCGCTGGTGGCGCTACCTATTGACAGAAATACCAACTTCCTACTGAAGCATATTTCAGCTTCCAGTATTTTTTTCTACCATGCTCAAACTGTCATCCATGTGAAATGCCTATGGAAATAATTGTCCACCTATAATCAAGTTCTAAGCCATGTTATAGCTTCTCTTCCACATCTTTCAACTCACTCCACTCTCAACTGAGTTTCTATTCGTGCCAACCATCGCAACTACGTGGCTGGGACGACATTAAGAGTCGGTCTGTTGCTGAAATTGTTGCTGCTGTCGCTTCATGTTTTTCTCTTTTTATTTTCTTTTTATTTTATTTATTTCCTATTTTTATTTTATTCTGATCTTATTATATTATTAGTTTTTGTCTTATTTTCCGTCCATGCTATTGTTACTGCCAGAGCAGTCACCATCGTCACCACTGCTGCTTATGCATTAGTGATGATCGCATTGGCTGGCAAAATGGGAGATGGAAGCCTTTGGCGGTAAGACAAGCATTGATTTATCATTCAAGACGGGAAAAGGGCGCACGTTGGGTATGCTACAGAGGCCGAGTCAAAACAAACTGAAAAGCACAACAGATAACCCACGAGCTACCGTTGCGATGCGACGAAGACACGGCTGTCAGTCAGAAAACGTGATGTGTGCTTAAACCGGGCTAACTGAACGCATTCAAAAAGCGATATACCGGTCTGCATAGATTGACCAGACCACAATAGGCGAATAATGTAGTTGGTGCTACCGCAAAAGACATGGTGCGTAATAAGTTACATCTGTATTTCGCAACAATATAAGTTACATCTGTATTTCGTCTGGTGAATTAACACTAATTAAAATTAAAACACTGCCACAGTCACCTTCTATCGCACTCACAAAGTTACAGTCGCCTTGCCAGTGGACTGTTGGTTGGTTATTGGTTTTACGACACGTCGACCGTTGAGTCATGTAGCGTCGCCAATCTCTGGTTGGTTATTGGTTTTACGACACGTCGAACGTTGAGTCATGTAGCGTCGCCAATCTCTCACGCCGATTGGTCGCGGGCGAAGAGTAGCGACAGGTGAGACTCGAACCCACAACCTTTCGATTGTGAGACGAGCATCTTACCCCTAGACCACTCGTCCCCGCGTCGCCAATCTCTCACGCCGATTGGTCGCGGGCGAAGAGTAGCGACAGGTGGGACTCGAACCCACAACCTTTCGATTGTGAGACGAGCATCTTACCCCTAGACCACTCGTCCCCTGCCAGTGGACTGTTTTCAGGGTCGAGAGCAGGGGTGAACAGTGAGTGGAAAAGGTTCTTCATCGCCCCAAAAACTTTTATCGACCAAGACATGTTCAGGCTGGTAGGTATGTCTGTCTCCGTGGCCACCAGTATAGGAAGGCACGTTGGAGATCTAATTAAGCGGCGAGCTGAATGCAAAGGAAACCAGGAAGGCACAGTACGCACGATGCCTTGCGGGATATGCGAAAACAAGCATATTTCAGGGTATTCAGCCTGACGACATCAATGAAAAGAGCACAAAACTGGCCTGCGGAACCACCGGACCACAAATGCTATTGCGATCTACGCGGAGGAGACACCAATCAAAATAGGCGGGCAATTACCACCACTACTCCAACACCTTTCTCACCTTGCGTGTAAAGAAAATATACGACCTTCAATATACCAGGAGGTGCTGAGTTGACATCAAAAGTAACGATAAAGATTATACTTTATTACTCAACGTTTCGGCCAGGGGCCATCGTCAGGAGTGATGAAAAAAGATCAAGCTTAAAAATTGAAATTTACACGCAATGTCTAAAACCCAGGAGCATCTAAGAGCCATTCTTCGTTGTATTAAACCTTTCTCACCACCGGTTCCCAGTCATCACAATCAGTACCCCATCACCACTCTCCTCTCACTAGCTCCCCATAATCACCACCAGTGCCTCATCACCATCCTCTAACCGCTAGCTCCCTTTCACCATTAGCGGTACCCAATCATTACCCTCCCGCCACCAGTTCCCGCCATCATCATCCTACACCCGCCAGCTCCTGTCACTATCATCACTAGCAGTACCTTATCATCTCGCCCTCCCATCACCAGTTCCCATCATCATCCTCTACCCACCATATCCTGCCACTATCATCACTACAGTACCCCATCACCACCATCTACTCGCCAGCTCCTGCCACTATCATCACCAGCAGCACCTCACCATCATCCTCCAACCACTAGTTCCTGTCATCACCATCCTCTACCCACCATCTCCCTATCATCACTAGCAGTACCCCACCATCACCCTCCCACCACCATCCTTGTTCGTTTATTGGGCGTTTCACGACGCACTTGATGTGCGTCGTGAATGGCTAACGGCTAATGGCGCCGCCCACACTGTTTCGACGGTGGGCCACGGGATTGGGAAACGACCCGAAGGGGCGAGTGCTGAACCCGGGACCATTGGCACCCAGAGCTCAACACCTTGACCACTCGGCCATCCCCGCCATTCCCACCACCATCCTCTACTCGCCAGCTCCCGTCACTATCATCACTAGCTCATCACCCCCACCACCACCCTCTACCCACCAGCTCAGTCACTATCATCAGTAGAGTACCCCCACCACCACCCTCTACCCCGTCACTATCATCAGTAGCAGTACCCCACCACCAGTTCCGCCACACACCCTACCACCAGTTCCCGCCATCACCTACCCACGCTCGTCACTATCATCAGTAGCAGTACCCCACCATCGCCCCCCACCACCAGTTCCCGCCATCACCGCCCTCTACCCACCAGTCAGTCACTATCATAGTACAGTACCCACCACCCTCCACCACCAGTACCCGCCATCACCACCCTCTACCCACCAGCTCCGTCACTATCATCAGTAGCAGTACCCCCACCATCGCCCTCCCACCACCAGTTCCCGCCATCACCACCCTCGACCCACCAGCTCCGTCACTATCATCAGTAGCAGTACCCCACCATCGCCCTCCCACCACCAGTACCAGCCATCACCGCCCTCTACCCACCAGCTCAGTCACTATCATCAGTAGCAGTACCCCACCATCGCCCTCCCGCCATCACCATCCTGTACCCGCCACACCGACTCACTCGTCCAGTATGCCGGCCTCGGCAGCGGCCACAGCGGCTGTGATGGGCGCCGACTCAGACTTTGGCGCCGACTCGCGCACGACCACCTCCTCGTCAGGCGCCGCTACGTCCGTCTCGTCGTCGCTCCTGCTAGCACGCCAATTCGGTCACACGTGCCCCACCGCCGACCACCAACACATGGCGGCCCTCGGTGGTGACGCCGCCGGCAGCCGTGCAGCCATGTCAGCAGGGTGTGATGTGCACATACGCCCTCTGAATACACGCGCGGACACAATTTAAACGGTATGACAGTCGTACTCAACCGAATAATTTGGATTTTAGTGAACAGTAGCGGATAGTACATTGAATACTTCTGGTAACTTCTGTCGCTTCTGATAACAGCGAAATTGTAAATACATTCATATGCTATACATACATACACACACACACTTATACATATATATATATATATATATATATATATATATATATATATATATATATATATATATAAAAGCCATACTTCATATGCATATGGAATATCTGGAAGCATCGCATAGAGTTGAAGCGCAATGCAGTGCAAATCTGGAGAGGCAATGCTACTGTACAGAAGTCAGAAATGGCACCATTGCTGAGGAAATAAGCAGACCAATGGCGAGAAAGCTGATAAACCAGCGCCCACAATCCAATACCGAAACAGAGCTCTGGAACAAATAAAACGGAACGCATCAGAGTTGGCCATTTCACGTGCATCCAGGTCACGTGCCCATACCCATCAAGCACACCACGAACATGCAATACCATGTGGGAGCTAGCCGATCGCACGTGCTTTACGCGAGTGCCGACAGGTGGCAGCACCTGTTCCAGTCTGTCGTCACGATGGAGCTGTGGCTCTCGGAGTGGAGGGAGCCATAGTCGACTCGTGCCGACCTACGGCCACCGCGTACAAACGGCCAGCGTCACAGAGCGGTGCACGAGTCCCCCCCCCCCCCCCTCTCCACCACCCCCACCCCATACCACACCAGCCGCCGTCAAACAGACCGTGGATAAGCCAGTCTGGCTGGTAGTCATTACAATGACATCGCTGGCGAAACACATCTCCTCCCCACCGATACAGTACTGGGACGTAACGAGTAGCACTTGTTCAAGCTGCTGACAGTCGCACTGCCAGCACAACAAAATGAACCGGCGAAGATTTCCCATTCTACGTTTGGACCGGCCGATGAGAATGCTGGCAGGCGCGCAATTCAGGATGTCGCTTTTTGTGATACACTGATTGCTTTGGACCAGATGAAGACGACAGTCACGCGGATCTAGCCAGCTGAGAGAAATCATCGTGAGAATTTCAGTGCAGCTCTTCCCCAGCAACTATGTCCGACAACTTCCAGTGAGCATGGAGTGGGTAGACATCGAAAACTGGGATGGCACATCCAATTAAATAACCGTGCAAAATCATATCTAATTATTCCTTTATCCGGCATTCGTATGCAGACCATTCCTGCTGTATCGCTACTGGGCGTGCTCTCGACAATCGACTGGTGCCATGGGCGACAGGTGGGCGGGCTGCGTCCACGTGAGCGGCACGGACGGGCGTCGCGGCTCCCGACCGGTCTGTGCTCCGTGCGTGTACACATGCTGCCGACGCCAGTCCGGTGCTCGGCAACAGTGCGCCGCATTTGTCACACCAGGCAGTGATCGTGCGCCGCACTCGTCACATCCGCGCAGCGCGGTCGCCGACCGGTGCCCCGCCCGCTCTCCACCCGACGCCGGTGCCATCCGGTATCGGTTGGCGGTACTACAGCTTCGCCAGCCGCCGCCATGGCTGCAGTTCCCCGACTGGCTGCCGAATGCCCGGGCGGAGGCGGGCGGGGCGCCGGTGGCGTCGCTCATTCCGGCTGTACAGTTTGCGCACGGTCGTGACTACACACTCACACCTCGAGCTGGCGCGAGAAGCGTCGGAGCCGACGCAGTCTGGCGGCCGACCTGGCGTGGTGGCGAGCGGTCACACGGCCGGCCGACAGTCCAGGTCACGACACAGCCACGGCCACCACACGGACGGCCGACAGTCCAGGTCACGACACAGCCACGGCCACCACACGGACGGCCGACAGTCCAGGTCACGACACAGCCACGGCCACCACACGGACGGCCGACAGTCCAGGTCACGACACAGCCACGGCCACCACACGGACGGCCGACAGTCCAGGTCACGACACGGCCACGGCCACCACACGGACGGCCGACAGTCCAGGTCACGACACAGCCACGGCCACCACACGGACGGCCGACAGTCCAGGTCACGACACAGCCACGGCCACCACACGGACGGCCGACAGTCCAGGTCACGACACAGCCACGGCCACCACACGGACGGCCGACAGTCCAGGTCACGACACGGCCACGGCCACCACACGGACGGCCGACAGTCCAGGTCACGACACAGCCACGGCCACCACACGGACGGCCGACAGTCCAGGTCACGACACAGCCACGGCCACCACACGGACGGCCGACACTCCAGGTCACGACACAGCCACGGCCACCACACGGACGGCCGACAGTCCAGGTCACGACACAGCCACGGCCACCACACGGACGGCTGACAGTCCAGGTCACGACACAGCCACGGCCACCACACGGACGGCCGACACTCCAGGTCACGACACAGCCACGGCCACCACACGGACGGCCGACAGTCCAGGTCACGACACAGCCACGGCCACCACACGGACGGCTGACAGTCCAGGTCACGACACAGCCACGGCCACACACGGACGGCCGACAGTCCAGGTCACGAAGAAGAACCGGGTCTTTACGACGTATTCAACCGCTAGGTTATATGCAACTTCAGTCCAGGTCACGACACAGCCACGGCCACTACACGCCCTACACCGGCTACTGGGTCAGTTAGTTATTTGGGCTTTAGGGCGCTTCGACCAGAGTTGATCATACGCGCCCATTGGTTACTGGGTCACGCTGACAAGGGAGTTACAGGGTCACGGGGTCACGCTGACAAGGGGTCACGAGTTACGGGGTCACGCTGACAAGGGGCCACGGGGTGAGACCGAGGCAAGTACATGGCTCGAGCAGACGCACGCAATCGAACCAGGTGGTCTGGTGCGGGCTACCCGGCCAGACCTGCTGGGGCCCTGGCGACGCACCCGGACCTGCAAGTGACCGAACCGGCGGCGGGCGGCCAGCCTGTCAGCGACACATCGCAGTCAATGTCTGCCATGTCAGCCACCAGCCGACACCCACCCGTGCAGATGACGCCGACAGTCAATGTCTGCCACGCTCGACACTCACCTGTGCAGATGGCGCCGACTGCGGTCGGCCAGCTCGTGCGACCACACGCTCGCCACCTCGCGCATGCGCACCATGTTCCTGATGAGCTTGCGCCGGTGCAGCGGCGGCGTCTGGCCCTTGAGCGGCACGGCGCCGTCGTCGGCCGCCGGGCCGTCGGCGTCGGCGTCCTGCGCCAGTGCCGCGTCCACCACGTCCACCGCGCTGCAACGTGCGTCGCCGCCGCCACCTCCGGGTCACACGGGGCCGGCGGCGTACCGGACCGGGCCACAACCAGCCGACGTGCACCGCCACCGCGCCACCAACAGCGACGAAAACCGCGCCACACCACAGCAGTGCGCACACGAGCGGCTGACGTTCCGACACAGAACAGCGGAGCTGCTTGGTCACGGAGTCGGCACGTGTCAAACTTCACCAGCCTTTGGCGTGTTCTGAGGCTGTCAGGCGTTGCCGGCCAGAACCATTCTCGTTTTAAACGTGATACGCCGTTTTACTTCATCTTGCATGCGTAGATGTTATTTTACTTACTGGGTAAAACTAAATGATCACCAACAACCCTAACGACGATTTTTTTGTGGCTTCAGAGGGGATCCGTATTTGGAGGTTTAAAATGGGTCTACTATACTGCGGACTGGATTTGTATACTGTGAAAGCTCGGATAGTGTCGTCGAGGCCACATATGACGCACAGTATGACCGGTGAAAAACAAACTTGGAGTGCATCACCTGTGAATTTGCTCCCGATTTTTATATCCCATATACGCTTGCCAGGAAAAGCAAGCTCAATATGCCAATCCTTGGGTTCTGTTACGACGCATTCAACCGCTAGGTCATGTAGCGTCGCCAACCTCTCACGCCGATTGGTCGCGGGTGGACTCGGTAATGCCGTCGGTTGTGAGATTCGAACCCACAATCTTGCGATAATCCACGCTCTACCAACTAAGCTACCGCGGCCCCCGCAGCTCAATATGCGTAAGAGCCTCAGGACCATCAGAAATATATAAACAAAATCACGTCTAAAAACACATCTAAACCATATTCACCATGGCAATAAAGCATTCCAACATAACATGAAAGATATCTATTTCATGACAATGTGAATGAATTGCAAGTCAAAGATGATAAAAATGGCGGAACACCATCACGATTGTGCACACAACAGATGCTATAATGACGAATCACGGAATAGTACTCACCTGGCCATCATCTGAATCTCGTCCTTCGCCTGGCGAAAACGAACTGGTGTTAGAACCATAGAAAAACAATTCGCCATCTAGACTCATACAGCCGATTTGTCAATGGGCTTCTTCAGAAGCGGGTTCGACATAGCAGACTACTTCAGTACCAGGCGTGAGGCACACAGAAAGCTTAAGATGCAACAAGTATTCGTCAGTGATTCTCCACGTACACAGTCGGTGTGCCGGGCCAGTTTCAGGACTGCCCATACTGGACACTGCATTCTCGAGGCTGGCTGGTGCTCAGTGTTAAAATAATGCATTTTTTTAGTTAGGTGTGACATGTCGAAACGAGCATAGTAGGATGTCGAAATGTGTCATGGAAGCATGCCGATTAAAATATTGTTTCAGTTATTGGAACCTAATTGAGCCAGTGTACTTATAAGCAGTGTTGGAAATATGGTCCTTTTTTGGAACTTTTGTCATCCAAAGAATTATACACTCCCAAAAAAAATCCACTTCTTACATTACATGATATATCGTGAAGAGCCTTGCTTAAACAGCAATCTCAACCAGCTGTCGTAATCCAATAGTATTATTGGATTGTGATGAAGCAGAGGATGCAGCATGCTCCAAGGGCCTATAACATATGGTAATAAGTGGCTGACAATGAAAAACCCTTCTAGTTTTGGTGCTCTTCATCTTGTCTAGCCATGTTATGTCCTTGCCACAGCAACTTGGCAACATCATTGAAGATAATGCACATTTGTTATTTCAGGTGACCATGAGAGCTGCAGCAACATTCCAAGAGGATGCAGAAGTGGAACAGAAAATTAGATGCAAGCAAGACTAGACGGGTGCCAGCTTGCCAGCATGTGCAACAGATGACAGCAGACGCTTAAGGATCACTCTGCAATCTGTATACAACATTAATACCAATGTATTTGTTCCATGAAATGGTGCAGGTGGTATGCAATTGTCTGAAACATGTGAATTAATAAACAGCCATTCCTTCATGTGTACATTGTTCATTTGTGAAAATGCTGGAATCAGTAGTGTTCAGAAGAATGCAAGGCTAGACAGAACTAGAGAACTAGAGAAGTCCCATTATGATTTGTCATGGCATAGGAATGTTCAGGAAGCTGCAGGGACAAAAAAGCCAAATAATGGAGTTTATTGGGGTATGAGGTGGGATGCCCTTCACAATTTCCTGAAACATTTAGTTAGAGCACAACAATGCTTGTTAGTTACTGTATCCGTGCACTGAAGGGGACCAATCCCTTATTCCTGAAAATATATTGTCTTACAAAAATGAAAGCTTTATTTCCAAAACAAAACAAAGCAAGCTGAAAGGTTCTTCTATCCAAATCCAACACATTAAGAACACACTTATGAAAATACTCTTTCCAGGTTATGGATGTTCATTTATGAAAATTATTGGGGGGGGATACCTGAAAGGCAATGGGCAGGGTGAAATAGATTGGGGGCACACTCCATAGAGTCCCATGTTAAAAGTTGAAGTCATTTGAGAAGCAAAGCAAACATTGAGGGTCCCCTGTCCTAGGTTGTGCCACTGCATGCATGGGCACCAACAGAGGGATACAGATGTGCACTACTGCAAAATATAGGGAATCACAATTTTGCTATGGCTACCCATACTTCTCAACATTAAGCTGGTTATGCATACATCATTCTAGCTAGGTAGGTATATTTCTGATTTGATACTGAAGTTTACACCAACAAGAATAATTAAATTTCAAGAAACCTCAATTGGGCCTAAGTTCCTACGTCGGCCGATACTACACGAGATCAACTAGTAGTCTCACTACCTGGTCCCTGAATTATCGGACTATATCCCATCATACAACTCACGAGGCTTATCCCAGCCAATAATTTCAATGGCGAAGATATTGATAATAGATACGTAGGTCGTTCCTACCAAGGTTGGCGATGCCTACAACGAGCCTCTTTTCGTCTCTTTCCATCCAGTGGGCAACTCGGTGCATACAAGAAAAATTCCTCGCCAAGTGAAAGAAACCTCTATTCTCGGCTCGCCTAATGAAGGGAAACCACCATTCCCAGACTGGCCAGACCCGAACGGCGCTTCTTGGATTCGATGGATTCGCGGCTCTCCAGCTCCCACTCCGGTCGGAGCTTTTATACTACGGCCAAGAAAGGCCATAAATAATGCATTCCTTTCTATTTCCTTGAAGATTGAGATGTTCTACATAACTTGACATGAATAAAACTGATCGTTTTGCATCCTGGACCAGTCCAGAGCAATAAAACAAAAAAGATATGCGATGGATTTTACGCAAGAAAATTACCTAAATGGTACCAAACGTTCTTCAAATCTGGTTATATTTTACAGTCAAATGGACCACGATATAACCAGAAATTTCAGTGTCCTTCCATTTCATGACCTACATTGTTTAAATACACCACAAACTGGTGGCAATAATAGTGTTTATGCCACTCCGACAACTAATTTCTCCCACCCGGGAAAATGGAAATTTAGCCGTCATGTTCTTATACGCTGCTAAATGCGGGGTGGTTACGAGCCGCTTACTGGTCTTTCGTCAACTCCGGCTGACTGTACGGAGGCTGCTGATTGGCTTAATGGTTTGAACTCAGCCAATGGGATGAAATCTTTGTTGACAAAGGTAAAGAGCAGTTTGTCTCGATTGCATTATTTTTGTGACAATGTAACACAAGTCGCAGCCAGCCCTGATGAAGGTTAAGGCCAGCCGGCCTTGGGCCAGCCCAAGGCCTATCGAGTCAGCCAAGGCAACAGCCAAGGTACGAAGCCGGGGGAGGCTATTGTTATTTTTCTGTTTTCGTTCTCCTCAGGTGTGCGCCTCGGGGAAAGAGTAGGTGCTGTGGGAATAGTAACTGGTAGGTGCTGCTTTATTATCTTCTGTGACTCTATTGTCTGGCATACCCCTTGTAGGAATTCTTCTTTTTTTCTGCCGATTCTATTGCGGCGAATATGGCTAATTGCTATTAATGCTGGCTTTCGATGGGTAACAGTTGGAGCATGCTAATCACAGGTGTAAATTTGTACACTTTTGTCGTTGCCAATGCGACATAATGATTTCAATTTCCAAGTTGTTATTTGGGTCGAAGCGCCCTTAAACCCAAATAACAACGATTTCAAATTTAACATAATGCCTATGGTGGTGCATGGAATGAATGGATTCAAATTTCCTATTGGAAACATTTTTTTGCAGTCCTGATACATTATGTTTTTAAATCCAACCATGCCATGGGCATTCTTCATCAGCACATTTTTCTTTAAAAAATGCAAATTAAAGAACATAACCTGACATAACCTAACCTTGCCTGGTTCATTGTTGAAAAACAAATTCTTGAAATATAAAAAGCATTGGATATGAAAACTTGTCCAACTTAAGAGTAGAGCCCAACTTATAACCTAACGAAGCCTAACCAATTTGTTTGCTTCATGGAGGTAAACTGTGTAAGACGTGTCTTGTGGATACCCTAAGCTTGAATAATATATTTCTTCATAGTAATATACCTACATACCTGAAGTTGAAATATATTCAAACTCGCATGGAAAATAAATCACGATTAAATGCATCACTTCTTGCCAATGACAGTATATTTAACACTTTTCCAGCACCACAACACATATGACTGCTATGTGAAGTTTGTATTCTCAGTGAATACTATTTTTATGTGATCCAGCATCAGGCGGCATACTTAGGCTGTGTGGGATGAAACACCTGTAATGTATGCTTCTTGAATGGAAAAACAAGACTTTATTTCTTTGTCTCAGTAATTTGTATTCACCCCCATGGTTACCAGGCATTATGCACTCCGTAATTGCATGAACTCAAAGATTATACACTCCGAATCCAAGAACGAGAAGTGAAAATCCAACACTGCTTATAAGTGCATGTTTACGTTTAATTTGTGGGACACGTAATATAGGGATGCCTGTACTAACGATAACGATTGCGATACCATGGTATCAGCAGATGGCATTGCTTAGCACACCACATCATAGATAATCTCTGTACCTGTAATTGTGTTACGAGATGCTTGTGTATCACAATCTGGAATGTTGAGCATAAACATGATACTTATACACGAAATGCTTTTAGAAATTAGTCATGGAGACCTTATAAGCACACATGAACAGGCATGATGTCGATACTTCCTTGGAAAGGATGTCTATGCAGTGCTCAGAAAGTAGTATATTCCGCCCTACTTTACGAATAATGTATCAGTGCTGGTGCTACCCCACCTTCTCGGGACCGGTGACGGTGCCGATGGTGACCAGGTTGGTGCCCTGGGCCAGTGCCAGCAGCGTGTGCGGCAGCTGGCTTCCCGCTGGTGTGCTGGAGGTGACCGTAGCTGCCTGGAAGTGGCCAGCCCGCTCCAGGTCCGCCACACTGCCCTGGTCCGTCAGCCTGTAACGAGAGCCACAGGTCCGTCAGTCTGTAACGGGAGCCACAGGTCCGCCACACTGCCCTGGTCCGTCAGTCTGTAACGGGAGCCACAGGTCCGTCAGTCTGTAACGGGAGCCACAGGTCCGTCACACTACCCTGGTCCGTCAGCCTGTAACGGGAGCCACAGGTCCGCCACACTGCCCTGGTCCGTCAGTCTGTAACGGGAGCCACAGGTCCGTCAGTCTGTAACGGGAGCCACAGGTCCGTCAGTCTGTAACGGGAGCCACAGGTCAGTCAGTCTGTAACGGGAGCCACAGGTCCGTCAGTCTGTAACGGGAGCCACAGGTCCGCCACACTGCCCTGGTCCGTCAGTCTGTAACGGGAGCCACAGGTCCGCCACACTGCCCTGGTCCGTGTCTGTAACGGGAGCTACAGGCCGTCAGTCTGTAACGGGAGCCACAGGTCCGTCAGTCTGTAACGGGAGCCACAGGTCCGTCAGTCTGTAACGGGAGCCACAGGTCCGTCACACTACCCTGGTCCGTCAGTCTGTAACGGGAGCCACAGGTCAGTCAGTCTGTAACGGGAGCCACAGGACCGTCAGTCTGTAACGGGAGCCACAGGTCCGTCAGTCTGTAACGGGAGCCACAGGTCCGTCAGTCTGTAACGGGAGCCACAGGTCAGTCAGTCTGTAACGGGAGCCACAGGTCCGTCACACTACCCTGGTCCGTCAGTCTGTAACGGGAGCCACAGGTCGTCAGTCTGTAACGGGAGCCACAGGACCGTCAGTCTGTAACGGGAGCCACAGGACCGTCAGTCTGTAACGGGAGCCACAGGTTCGTCAGTCTGTAACGGGGCCACAGGCCGTCAGTCTGTAACGGGAGCCACAGGACCGTCAGTCTGTAACGGGAGCCACAGGTCCGTCAGTCTGTAACGGGAGCTACAGGTCCGTCAGCCTGTAACGGGATCCACAGGTCCGTCAGTCTGTAATGGGAGCCACAGGTCCGTCACACTACCCTGGTCCGTCAGTCTGTAACGGGAGCCACAGGACCGTCAGTCTGTAACGGGAGCCACAGGTCCGTCACACTACCCTGGTCCGTCAGTCTGTAACGGGAGCCACAGGTCCGTCAGTCTGTAACGGGAGCCACAGGTCCATCAGTCTGTAACGGGAGCCACAGGTCCATCGTCTGTAACGGGGCCACAGGTCCGTCAGCCTGTACGGAGCCACGGTCCATCGTCTGTAACGGGGCCACGGTCCGTCGCCTGTAACGGGAGCCACGGTCAGTCAGTCTGTAACGGGAGCCACAGGACCGTCGTCTGTAACGGGAAGGACCGTCAGTCTGTAACGGGAGCCACAGGTCAGTCAGTCTGTAACGGGAGCCACAGGTCCGTCACACTACCCTGGTCCGTCAGTCTGTAACGGGAGCCACAGGTCCGTCAGTCTGTAACGGGAGCCACAGGTCCGTCAGTCTGTAACGGGAGCCACAGGTCGCACACTGGTCCGTCAGCCTGTAACGGGAGCCACAGGTCCGTCAGTCTGTAACGGTAGCCACAGGTCCGCCAATGGTCCGTCAGTCTGTAACGGGAGCCACAGGTCCGTCAGTCTGTAACGGGAGCCACAGGTCCGTCACACTACCCTGGTCCGTCAGTCTGTAACGGGAGCCACAGGTCCGTCAGTCCGTAACGGGAGCCACAGGTCCGTCAGTCTGTAACGGGAGCCACAGGTCCGTCAGTCTGTAACGGGAGCCACAGGTCCGTCAGTCTGTAACGGGAGCCACAGGTCCGTCAGTCTGTAACGGGAGCCACAGGTCCATCAGTCTGTAACGGGAGCCACAGGTCCGTCAGTCTGTAACGGGAGCCACAGGTCCGTCAGTCTGTAACGGGAGCCACAGGTCAGTCAGTCTGTAACGGGGCACAGGTCCTCACATGGTCCGTCAGTCTGTAACGGGAGCCACAGGTCCGTCAGTCTGTAACGGGAGCCACAGGTCCGTCACACTACCCTGGTCCGTCAGTCTGCAACAGTGAAGCACGCCCAAGCCTGAAACAATGAGGTACGCTCCAGTCTTTGACAGTGAGGTACGCCACAGTTAGTAACAGTGAGGCATGCTCGAGTCCTTGACAGTGAGGTATGCCCGAGTCCTTGACAATGAGGAACGCCACAGCCCGCAACAGTGAAGCACGCCCCAGTCTGTGACAGTGAGGCGCGTCCCGTCCCAGTACCGACGCTCAACACAACAGGCGACCACGGCCGTTCTCACCTAGGCCGGGCAGCCGACCACCTGATGAGCCCACCTGTGGAAGAAGTCGTCCCAGCGGCCGTAGCACAGGTCGATGCCGCCCACAAACGCGTAGTTCTGGTCCACCACCACCAGCTTCTCGTGGTGCGCCCAGAACAGCACCGCCGAGCTGGCGTGGTCCGGGTGACGTAGCACCTGACGTCACACACAGGTGACGTCACGTAACGGCACCGCCGAGCTGGCGTGGTCCGGGTGACGCACCGCATGACGTCATATATAGGGATAAGGGCGCGGTCCGGTGACGCAGCTCACGACGTCACACACAGGTGACGTCACGTAACGGCACCGCCGAGCTGGCGCGGTCCGGGTGACGCAGCACATGTCACCATAGTTCCAACATAAACTATAAGTATGCGTATGAGTGCAGGTAAGCCAGGACCACAGGTACGAAATCTTACCTTAAACTGCAAGCACGATAAATCATCATGCATTATGCAAATTCAGTGATATACCAGCGGCTGGCGACTCCGACTATCGACTGAACTGTGATTCACCTTCAGTTTGCAAGTGCGTCGTGGAAGTGACAGGTTGAACCAAACCAATTATGGCACTCGTGTGCTCCCGCAGTTGGCGACCTTTAGCGTACGCCAGCTGATTTCGCCAAAGTTAAGCTTGCATTGGACTTCGGCCGTGACGCGTTTCCCAATCTGGAGCACAAGACTGCACGCCTACCCCACGGCCAGTGTCGGAGGTCACCGACTGGTACACCCATCAGGCCCGCCTACCCCACGGCCAGTGTCGGAGGTCACCGACTGGTACACCCATCAGGCCCGCCTACCCCACGGCCAGTGTCGGAGGTCACCTACTGGTACACCCATCAGGCCCGCCTACCCCACGGCCAATGTCGGAGGTCACCCACTGGTACACCCACCAGGCCCGCCTACCCCACGGCCAGTGTCGGAGGTCACCGACTGGTACACCCATCAGGCCCGCCTACCCCACGGCCAGTGTCGGAGGTCACCGACTGGTACACCCATCAGGCCCGCCTACCCCGCCCCCATCGGGGAGGGTCACCCACTGGTACACCCATCAGGCCCTACACGGCCAATATCAGGTCCCGACTGGTACACCCATCAGGCCCCCCTCCCCCGGTGGGGACCCCACGGCCAATGTCGGAGGTCACCCACTGGTACACCCATCAGGCCCGCCTACCCCACGGCCAGTGTCGGAGGTCACCACTGGTACACCCACAGGCCCCCCCCCGGGGTACCGACTGGTACACCCATCAGGCCCGCCTACCCCACGGCCAGTGTCGGAGGTCACCGACTGGTACACCCACCAGGCCCGCCTAACAATTGGCCAGTGTCGGAGGTCACCGACTGGTACACCCATCAGGCCCGCCTACCCCACGCCAGTGTCGGGGCCCTAGCTGGTACACCCCCGCCGACAATTGGCGGACTGACACTGGCCGGCTACTGACACGCCCCCCCCAATCAGTCAGCCTGCAGACTAATGATTAGACGAGACGCTATCGTTGGCGGAGCCGGACAATCTGTACATGGGGCAGCGGGGTGGTGCGTACGTGGGACAGAGGGGTAATCCGTACACGGGACAGCGAGGTAATCTTTAAATATACTTATGCTCTTGTCAGACTTCACTTACCAGACCATTCCTGCGGCCATACGGTCCACATTCCAGCACAATAACAACATGGGAACCATTTGCCTGGCTTATGCTGGCTGGCCGCAACTAGGTTTATTCGGCCGAATTAAACGACAGCCCTAGTCCGCTGCAACTAGACAGCGGCATGAATTCCGCGCACCCTGGTCATGGATGTGTCTCGCCCTCGTGTTCGGTGATGAGTCTTCTGTGCTGCAAGCGGATTATGTTTGGCTGTTCCGCTATGGTGTCAAGCTATGCATGCTTATTTAGCCCTGTTGTTGGGCTATGGATGGGTACTTGGCATGTATGTTTACCTGTCCGTGGATTACAATCCAGACATATAACTATCCGCCTCGGAGTTGAGTTACAGCTGAGCATCCTGAGCTCATGCTGACTTATAAAGTGGGTACCCATTGACGTTGAATGGGTCGACTGCATACCTTGATGTTATCATGCTGCATCAGCTTCTGTTTGCTGTAGAAACTGTTGATGCCCAGCGCCATCTCCACCTCTTTGTACAGCATCACGTACACCTTGACGCCTTGTGCCTGAAACGACGGCATAATGTGTATCCTGTTATAATTCAGCATCCTTTCATATTCGAATCGTACACACTTTCGTAATTGGACTCGTATATACCGTCATAATTCGACTCGCATATACTGTCATACTTTGGATCATGCATACTGTCACAATTCGGCTGGTACATAATGGCATAATTCGGCTCGTACATACTGCCATAATTCGGCTCGTGTGTCTCGGCACATTCATTGTGTGCATGATTACATATCTCGAGCACGTTCCTGATCCACTTCTGGATACAGGAAGACCTACAAGGAGTCGAACTGAGTCGCCGCTGGGAGGGCGCCGACGACCACGGCTCCAGAAGCCGGAGGACGAGACCGTCACACACTGGCCGCCGCCGACCACGGCTCCAGAAGCCGGAGGACGAGACCGGCACACACTGGCCGCCGCCGACCACGGCTCCAGAAGCCGGAGGACGAGACCGTCACACACTGGCCGCCGCCGACCACGGCTCCAGAAGCCGGAGGACGAGACCGGCACACACTGGCCGCCGCCGACCACGGCTCCAGAAGCCGGAGGACGAGACCGTCACACACTGGCCGCCACCGACCACGGCTCCAAAAGCCGGAGGACGAGACCGGCACACACTGGCCGCCGCCGACCACGGCTCCAGAAGCCGGAGGACGAGACCGTCACACACTGGCCGCCACCGACCACGGCTCCAAAAGCCGGAGGACGAGACCGGCACACACTGGCCGCCGCCGACCACGGCTCCGGAAGCCGGAGGACGAGACCGTCACACACTGGCCGCCGCCGACCACGGCTCCAGAGGCCGGAGGACGAGCGGCTACACACCGGCGCCAGCGCGCGCTGGCAGGAGGCCGACCCGTACGTACCGCCTTCCTGAGCAGCAGCTGGTCGAGCCGCCAGTACTCCGAGTCGAGCGCGGGCCGCTTGAGGAAGATCTCCGGGCTGAGCCACCAGTCGGTGATGAAGATCTCCTCGCGCGCCGCCTCCAGCGTGTCGGCCACGTCGCGGAAGTAGCCGCTGCCGTCCACGTACCAGCGCGCGCGACACGAGCAGTCGCGCAGCGGCGCGAACGAATCGTACCGGTTGGCCTCCACGAACTCCTTGCCTGCGCCGCCGCGAACGGCCGGTAAGGAGACACGCCGACACACCAGAGTACCGGCATAGCTGTGTTCGTTGTCCTCCTAAGATCATACCACGCAAGTAGAACGTCACACCGATCGATACTGCGAACAATAAAATAGCGTGGCATTGCTGAGAGTGCCAGTGGAGGCAGAATTGGGACCACGTGGATTAGAGCTTGTAATGGGTGCACATCCCTAAAAACAGAGTCGCCGCAGTGGATTTTCTGATTCGAATGGCGCTGCAGGGTAGGAGAATGTCCCGGTGAGAGTTGACGTGTGTTCTGCTAAATGCTGGGCTCCACTAATTGGGCGGCTGAGTGACGTGTTTCTGACCATCACATCATGTGGATTAAGTGAACTTAGACGGGAAACGCGACCCATAATGCATGACCATTGGGACGATGGAATCTACTATGGACGATGGAATTGACTATCTACTAACTAGCAATGCAATGGGGATGTAGGTTACCTTACAGCAAGACCACCTCCACATCAATAATCGCGGCAGAGCATCGAACCGCACAAGCAGACTGAGTAGGTGGTACTTACTGTTCGCACCACTTGCCACAGTCGTCCTACGGTACGAGATATACACGATAGACAGAAATTAGCTTGCTCAGCGGCGGGCAGCAGCTAGTTACCACAACAGCGTCCTATCCACCCGGGCGCCGAGATGCCTACCGTATTTATCGTAGGACTCCTTGAGAGCGTCCATCCACTCCTTTTGCTTGCGCTTGGTCCAGCACGCGACGAGCAGGTTTCGGCTAGAGTTGACTATGGTCAGAGACTTGCTCATGTCGGAGCCCAAGATGCCGCGGTTCACGTCCCAGCCATTGTCCATCAGCATCACCTGCCGATGGCCAGGCCGTCAATCCAGGCTCATCGCCAGCTGTGGATGGCTCCAGGCCCCGTCACGAGAGCGGGTCACCCCCGAGCCGTCTGTACATGACGTCACTGACCCGAGGTCACTAGTCACCTGCGCCTGGCAGCGTCATTGATCTGAGGCCACCACCCAGGCATCTGCCGATAGTAGCATCATCAATGTCAGGTCACCTCCCATACACCTGTACATGACTCACTGACCCGAGGTCACCTAGTCACCTGCTCACAACAGCATTATTAACCCCAGATCACCCCAGCCACCTGTAGATGGTAACATTACCGACTGGAGACTACCCCAGCCACCTGTAGATGGTAACATTACCGACTGGAGACTACCCCAGCCACCTGTAGATGGTAACATTACCGACTGGAGACTACCCCAGCCACCCGTATTCAGTATGTGGCAGTATTTAGCCGTTCGAAATCGGCGGGTGATGATGATGGACTGGAGTTTGGGGACGCGTCGACTACCAAGGCTACTTTTCGCCCACAACCGTGCTTAAATGCAATCCGCAAGGATTCCATGGTAGCCGAATATTGACTCTCAAGGACGGCGCTATATCGGTCTCGACAAGCCAGCAGCCCGCCCCGCCCCTCCCGCTGAGCGCGAGCCGCCCTCCAACACCCACCGAGTGTACTGTACCGTCGCGCGGTCTCACGTACGCCACGTACGTGTCCTTGACCATCAGCCAGCGCTTCCTCCATAAGGTGTAACAGTTGGCGGCGCACTTGCGACACCTGTGGCGGGGTCGGCAGGCCAGCCGGCGTCAGATCAGCAGACCAATGTCAGCTGGGTGGAGACCGACGGCGGACACGACATGCGCAACGGCACACAGAGTTAAACAGTTCACGATACAGTTAGTTATTTGGGCTTTAGGGCGCTTCGACCAGAATTGATCATTCGCGCAGTTCACGATACAACAGCCGCTTCGAGTCGCCTTCAGAGCATGCTTTATTGACTCCACCGCCGGGTCAGTGAGATGCAAATTCCCGGGGCGAGATGCAAATCAGGGTGGGGTGAGATGCAAATTGACATATCGAATAGGGTCCGGCACCTCATGCCCCAACGGTTCAGGAGTTATAGCCTCGGGAATTTCTAGAAGGTCACGCTGCAAGGTTATGTTCGGTGGCCGATAACTAAGTTAATTATCAGTCAAAATATAAATATTCAGACATTTTTGAACTCGCAAAGATTCAAGGACTATAATTCTGACAATATTTCCAACATGTGATTAATAATACAAGAGTTACCCCATGACCTCCGGTGACTTCGATGCCCGTAAATTTTTGTATTGACAGAATGGAAGGACATAGCATAGCATGCATAGCAAATAAAAATAGGAGATTTTTCTATAAATCCTTAATTGGAGAGCGCAAACTTTACCATATTTGAAGCCTTTCGGAGATTGAGCTACTAACTCGGCCGTCTCTCCGTCAAAAATCGAGATGCGGTTTGATAACACGCATCAACGTGCTCTCTGACATTGTCTGGATTTATGTATTTCAACGTACTTATTTACCTCCACCATCCAGCTATCCATATCAGATAAAAGGCGCCTACTGATGCCAGAAGCGGGCATTGGTCTCAACTGAACTGTGGTCGGCACCAGTAGCCTGTTTTGTTATATCCAGTTATTTCGCTGAGTAAATGCGTCTCAATTTCGTTCGCCAAGAACACTTCCTAACACCTGTTAATGCTTGTATTCTCACAGAAAACACGATCCGTAGAGATTCATGAGGGCAATGTATATACCATGGTTACACTACAGCGATAAATTATTCGTGAAATAGGGTGGAATATACCACTTTCTGAACACTGAATCGACATCCCCTCCGAAGAATTATCGACATCGTGCTTCTCGATGAGTCTTTATGATGTCTTAATGTTCAATTTCTAACAGTATCTCGTTGATAAGTAGCATGCTTATACTCACCATTGCGGATCGTTAGTTAGTTATTTGAGTTTTAGGGCGCCTCGCCCAACACCATTGCGGATCATCATACACTTACATCTCTAACACGATTGAGAACATCTCTTAGCACAATTCCAGGTCAGGCAACCTATGGTGTAGCATGTCATACAATATCAATTGGTAAGCATAGGTATTTTTATCGTTGTCGTTAAAATAGCTATCCCCAAACTAGGTATCTGGTAAAAAGTGAAAAAGATACACGTATGAGTACGCTGTTGGGTCAAAATTGTGTTGGAAGAACGTGTCCAGCGACATCGCTTCCACGACAAATTTCGACATCCTACTATATTCGTTTCGACATCTCACACCTAACGAAAAACAATTATTTTAACACTGTTACACTATCATTGTATGTTTAGAACAAACATATATCCAACTGAGAAATAAGGAGGTATATCACGTCACAACCATGCCCCGTCAGAAGTGCATCGAAGTACGGTTTGCATATTTGAGGGCATGGAAACGATCCAAAGTTTTTGTTATATGTCCAAAGACCAACACACAAATCTGCAAGTAGCTGCGGTAACAAACCATGTTTCATATGTGCACCAATTGTTTCTGTCTCGTGTCTAGCTTGTCTTTGTTCACATATCGCGACACTTTCACGGCACTCCCTCGTCGTTCGAAAATACATGTACCAAAACAGTCGTAACATCAGCAGGCGAGAAATTGTGAAATTTGTGTGTTCCTTTGACGGCAAGAGCTTTCGTAAAGCGACCTGCGAGGCTCGCAGTGACCTCCACCTCTACCTTCGTGACAAAGCAACCCTGAGACAGGCCTCACAACTTCTCGCAAACATTGCCAGCTCTCGGAACTCCCCTTAGCTCTTAAGTGGCTCTGTTCATCCCCCAGTGTTCCTCTCAAGCCTCAGAAGCATCACAGTCCGGTCCGCTCTAGCACTCAGGGAACCTCCATACTCCTCAAGTTTTTCGGGTTGGCAACGACATTCTAGCTCTGGAATTAGCTCTCAGTATTCCTCACAACGATCGCTAGCCCTTAGGAAATCTTTAGATCTTAGGGGGCCCAGTTCGGCTCATCGGGACCACTTCCAAGCCTCTTCGGCATCTCAGTCCAGTCCCCTCTACCGCTAAGTGACCATTTCCAATCACTAGGGGTCCTCTCCAGCTGTTAAGGCCCTTCCCAGTCCTTGACAGTCTTTCTAGCTTCAAGGCTTCAAGGGTTCAAGACAGTCTTTCTAGCTTTGACACTGGCCCTCAGTATTCCTCACAATCATTGACCTAGGGACTCTTTTTAGCCTTCAGGGAACTATATTCGCCCTCAAGGGCCTTCTCATGCTGCCAGGGATCCTTCCGAGTTATCGACAGCTCTCGCGGTTTCAAGAGCATTCTAGCCCTGAGGCTGGCCCTCGGTATCCTCACCTCAATTGCCAGCCAGCAGGAATTTTTTCCTGTCGGGTGGCCTTATTCATCCATTAGGGGCCGCTCTCAACATCAGAAGAATACCAGTCCAGTCCTCTCTGACTCTCAGGAGATCCTCTGCATCACTCAAGGCCATCTCCTGCTTGTAGAGGCCCATCACAGTTCCCAATAGTACTGTCTAGCTCTCATATCGGGGAATTTCAAATCTGAGATGGGCCCTCACTAGTCCTCTTCAGCTCGCATGGGTCCTGTTCATCCCTCAGATGCCCTTTCAGACCCAAAGAGCATCCCAGCCTCCTCAGACCATCACGTGCCTGTTTATTCTTCAGCCGTTAGGGTCCAATTCCAGCTGAGACTGCTCTTTCCAGCTGGTATAGGCACTCCAGCTCTCGGGCGGGCCGTCTCTTGTCTTCACGGTCCTTGTTAGCCCTCAGGATGGACCTCTTCGGTTATTGGTTTTACGACACGTCGACCGTTGAGTCATGTAGCGTCGCCAATCTCTCACGCCGATTGGTCGCGGGCGAAGAGTAGCGACAGGTGAGATTCGAACCCACAACCTTTCGATTGCGAGACGAGCATCTTACCCCTAGAGGATGGACCTCTTCACGTGTCAAGGGCACCTTTCACACAAGCTATTAGATGTACTTAAACATTTCTTCCGTTATATTTATGCCCCTCAGGGCGGCCACGTGGAGGGCTCCATTGTACTCGACAGGGAGCGGGTACCCTTTCACCCCTTGGAAACGCCACTCGGGAGCTCCGAAGTCGTCGTTTCCGAAGCTCGGGGTTTCTTCGGCCTGAGGCCCACTGTCAGCTCTGAGACCCTCTCAATTAGCGTGAGCCAAAGCCGACCCAGTGGCTCTGCACGTCCGGCCCAGGGCCCCATCCGTCGGCTCAGAGACCCTCTTTCATGGCTCAGCACACTCTCCGTCCGGTCGGAATCTCTTCCTCAAAAGCTTGGGCCTCCTCTATCATGCAAGGCGCCCCTGTGTCGCTCCGGCCCTCAACGGCCCAAGGGCCCTTCATGCCGGTTCTGGGCTCTCTCCGACGGCCCGGGTCCTCCAACGACTAGGGGTCCTTTTCGTCGGCGCAGGGGGCCTCCCCTGTCAGGCCGGAGGCCCTCTTTCAACAACTTGGGCCACTTACGTCGGCCCAAAGGCCCTTTCTGACGGCCCGATAACTCTGCGGCAACTAGGGCCCCTCAGTCACTTCAGGAGCCCCCTTTGACGACCCAGGGCTTTTTCCGTGAAGCCGGAGGGCCACTTTCAAACGCTTGGACCCTGTCCATCAAGTCAGGGGCCCTTTCTGGGCCTGGGCACTGCTGACAGCCCGGCCTGGCCGAGTTAGAAGTTGGCTGGTTAATTGGGCTTAGGGGCGCATCGACTGCGTTGGTCATACAGCGCCCAGCCGAGTTAGAAGTTCAATCCTAGATAATCTTCACATATGATAAAGTTTGCGCTCTCCAAACGAACATTTGTAGCAAAAACGGTACTATTTGTATTTGTTATATGTGAAGCAAAATATGGTTCTTCCAGCGTGTCAATCTTAAAAAGAAAATTTCCACGGGCATCGAGGTCACCGGAGGTCATTTGACTTGAGGTCATGGGGTAACTTTTCAGTCATTTATCACATGAAAAAAAGTACCGGAATTGGATTCCTAGAAACTTTGCGAGTGCAAAAATGTCCGGACATGTATATTTTGAACGATATTTAACATAGTTATCGGCCACCGAGCGTAACCTTGCATCGTGACCTTCCAGAAACACAGGAGGCTATAACTCCTGAACCGTTGACCTGATCGAAATAACATTTTAGCAGAAGGGTTCAGGGCATAGTATAACCCTATGCATCCATCATTTGCTCAAAATCTGAAGCATGAGGGTGGAAAATCACCCCGTTGCCTGGTCGACTTGTCATGAAATTCCTCCGTTATCGTTCGTTAAATTTATGAAAATTATACAGCTTTGTGCATGACTACTTTTAAAGCCGTCCATCACCCACACAATGCCAGAGAACGCATTGGTATGTGATATCAAACTTCATCTTGATATTGGACGGAGGGACGGCCGAGTTAGTAGCTCAATCCTCGAAACACTTCAAATATGGTAAAGTTTGCGCTCTCCAAATGAGGATTTATAGGAAAAACGCCCATTTTGTATGTGCTATATATGAAGCCAAAACATGGTCCTTCCATTTTGTCAGTTAAAAAGCAACAATTTCACGGGAATCGAGGTCACCGGAGGTCACGTGGCATGAGGCCATGGGGTAACTCTTTTATTATTAATCACATAGTACAAATATTGTCCCAATTGGATTCCTTGAATCTTTGAGAGTTCAAAAATGTCTTTATATTTATATTTTGATTGATAATTAACTTAGTTATCGGCCACCAAACATAACCTGGCAGCGTGACCTTCCAGAAATGCCCGAGGCAATGACTCCTGAACCGTTGACCTGATCGAAGACAAATTTGCACAGGTGGATTCAGGGCATAAGATACACCAATTTTGCTCAACATCTGAGGCATGAGGGTGGACAATCACCCCTTTTCCTGGTCGATTTGTCGTGGAATGGGCCTGCCAAAAATCATAATCACAAGACCCAAGTGCCACTCATAACCTGTAATAAAAAAGGGAAAATGGCACCTAATGATGTCCAAAAGAAAGAGTGATGTCAAAAGAATTGCATTAAGTGCACTCAAATTTCAGAATTTCAGGGCACTGTTCATGACACGTCGGAGGCTCTTGCCATTGTTAAAATACGTTATCCTTGGCGGGGCTCAAACGAACGTTGGAAGGACTTGGGACCTCCAAAGAGATACGAAGCTCCACCTACAGTACCATTGCGGAAGCATTCTGTATTCAATTGCCGTCCATTACAGAACCATAGGATGCGGGCCAGGAAGCCGACAAACAACATATTCTGAATGGAGCTCATTGTTAGTGGGTGTTCGCACCCCTTCAGGACCGCGACTGACGGCGAGTTCGGCGGCATCTGAGCGACAGAGCGTGCCCAGATCCGACACATTCCCCTGCGATCCTGCCGTCCTCAACACACCACCATCCGCCATCGAGCCACCAGCTCGTGCAGCGTCACGGGAGCGGTCGGCCAGCCGGACACAGGCGGACCACCACGGTGGCAGGGAGCTGACAGGGCACCCGAGCCAGCCGGACACAGGCGGACCACCACGGTGGCAGGGAGCTGACAGGGCACCCGAGTGAGCCGGACCACCCAGGTGGAGGGGAGCTGACAGGGCACCCGAGTCAGCCGGACACAGCCGGACCACCACGGTGGAGGGGAGCTGACAGGGCACCCGAGTGAGCCGGACCACCCAGGTGGAGGGGAGCTGACAGGGCACCCGAGTCAGCCGGACACAGCCGGACCACCACGGTGGAGGGGAGCTGACAGGGCACCCGAGTCAGCCGGACCACCCAGGTGGAGGGGAGCTGACAGGGCACCCGAGCCAGCCGGACACAGCCGGACTCAGGCGGACCACCACGGTGGCGGGGACAGAGCTGACAGGGCACCCGAGCCAGCCGGACACAGGCGGACCACCACGGTGGAGGGGAGCTGACAGGGCACCCGAGCCAGCCGGATACAGCCGGACTCAGGCGGACCACCACGGTGGCGGGGAGCTGACAGGGCACCCGAGCCAGCCGGACACAGCCGGACCACCACGGTGGAGGGGAGCTGACAGGGCACCCGAGCCAGCCGGACACAGCCGGACCACCACGGTGGAGGGGAGACAGGGAGCTGACAGGGAGCTGACAGGGCACCCGAGCCAGCCGGACACAGCCGGACCACCACGGTGGAGGGGAGCTGACAGGGCACCCGAGCCAGCCGGACACAGCCGGACCACCACGGTGGAGGGGAGCTGACAGGGCACCCGAGCCAGCCGGACACAGCCGGACCACCACGGTGGAGGGGAGCTGACAGGGCACCCGAGCCGGCCGGACACAGCCGGACTCAGGCGGACCACCACGGTGGCGGGGACAGAGCTGACAGGGCACCCGAGCCAGCCGGATGAGCCGGACTCAGGCGGACCACCACGGTGGAGGGGAAAGAGCTGACAGGGCACCCGAGCCGCCGATCGGCGAGCCCGAGAGGTGCGAGAGCGCTTACTTGAAGCAGAGTCCGCAGTAGACGGGGCCGCGGTTTCCCTGGCTGCTGCCGACCCGCTTGCGCACCAGGCCCTCCTTGCCCTTGATGCCCAGCTCGTGCACAAACGACCACTGCGACACCTCCAGGAACTCCAGCTGTGGTCAGAGCAACGGCGAATCCACATGAAACGCGAACACTCAATGGACAGTTAAGTCAACATCATTCAATCCAAGGGAAGACGTGGGTGCCATGATAGCTTCTTCACATGTTTACAGACAGATTATACACCAATAACGTCAGACTGGCCTCATGTACGTCAGTTCTACCTGGAGTCCTTCTGGTCTTTGAACAGCTGTTTAGCACTTCCACCATTCACCATATCAATATACTTATCCACCCTCTCACTGTATCATTACGATTGTCTCCCTATAGTCCATCGGAACACTGATATAATTGTCCAGTCTTTCAATGAGTCATGGTAGGATTTACCACCCTGTCGCTAAACCATGGTGGTGACTCCCAGCTCTCCTGGCAGCTTGGTAGTAATTATTCTCCTGTAATCGTGGCACATTGGTGATTGTCCACCCTCTAACCATATTAGTTATTTGGCATATGGGCCTATGGGACCCACCGACCATGTAGATAAAATGGCGCCAATAAATTGGTGTTTGCACTTAGGTGTAAATTTCTTCCTGGTTAAAGTGGTAATGATCCACCCTTTCACCAATGTTGCGACTGTCATCCACTCTTTCACTGTGCCGTCATAATTGCTCAGCCTCGCAACAAGTGGGGAAAACCACCTCCCCTACCATGACTGGCAACAGCTTCCACCCTCTGCCTCATTATATGATACTAATTCCCTTATTGTGGTGAGGTAGTAGTAATCCACTAATTACCATTACACTGTGGTAATCATCCTCTATTACCATCACATGGTGGTAATTATCTTCTTTTCACCAGGTTGTGGCTGTTATTATCCACCCCTCACTATTACATGGTAGTAGTTACCCACCTGTAGCCGTGGTGTAGTGGGTTGTCGGCCTCTAACCATTAAATAGTGGTAGTTACCCACCTGTAACCGTGGTGTAGTGGGTTGTCGGCCCCTTACCATTAAATGGTGGTAGCTACCCACCTGTAACCGTGGTGTAGTGGGTTGTCGGCCCCTTACCATTACATGGTAGTAGTTACCAAAGTGTAACTGTGGTGTAGTGGATTGACGGCCACCCGTCGGCCCCCTACCGTGTCATGGTGGTTGCGGTACAGTCTAGAGCGCATGATGGCGTTCAGGTAGTCCTCCAGCTGCTTCATCCGCTCAGGCAGCTCGTCCTCGGTCAGCATCGAGTCCCCGCGTTTGGGCATCCTGACGCGGCAGATTTATAGTAAGCAAACACAGCCGCACACACAGCCACGACACTCGGCGGCCACCGAAGGCACAACAGCCGCGCATGTGCCACCGCAAACGCCAGCCTCGCTAATTATAGACAGACGGAATTCCTCTGACAGAACTATCACATTTGTCACCATAGCTGGCAATCAACATCTGTGAGACGCCCACAGGGGAAATCACAGAGGTAAGTATCGCAGAGCATGCAACGGCGCAGACTGCTGGTACCAAGAAACATCACCGCACGAGCCGAAAATAAGAAACAATGAATATTATTGCCCTCTAAGCAGCGCCTGGCAACCACTACCTTCTACGTTGACAAGGTGCTTGGAACTCGCTACTCGGGTTCGCTTCCTGAGCCACTTTACACATATCTATATAGTTTACAGCATCTACCTGCAGTACTGGGTGCCACAGGTGGAGCCGCAAATGTAGGCGTCAATAGCCATCCAAGCAACATAATCGGCTTCCGCAACTATGCAGGGACCCTGCCATATCGCGTGCAGCAAAGAAAGGTTCTAAGGGCATGTACCGTTTTCACCAGTTAGGAGAAGCACAAGGGAAAAAGAAACCGCATGATGGCCCAAACAAATCAGAGGACGCCTCCTGAAGATAAAATAATTTCCCAAATTGCACACTGCATCCCTTTAAAAAGGGGCCAATGCGCGACAGGGCTCCTCAAAGCTAACCAACCGCACATGAATAAATGCCGGGTCGTCTCCTGTTGGCATGGTTATGTCCGGTCTAAGGACCCCACCCACCTAGGTATGGCCGGTCTAAGGACCCCACCCACCTGGGTATGGCCGGTCTAACCACCCCATCCACCTAGGTATGGCCGGTCTAACCACCCCACCCACCTGGGCATGGTCGGTCTAACGACCCCACCCACCTGGGTATGGCCGGTCTAAGGACCACACCCACCTGGGTATGACCGGTCTAATGACCCCATCCACCTGGGTATGGCCGGTCTAAGGACCCCACCCACCTGGGTATGTCCGGTCTAAGGACCCCACCCACCTGGGCATGGTCGGTCTAACGACCCCACCCACCTGGGTATGGCCGGTCTAACGACCCCACCCACCTGGGTATGGCCGGTCTAAGGACCCCACCCACCTGGGTATGGCCGGTCTAAGGACCCCACCCACCTGGGTATGGCCGGCTGCTGTTTGTCGTTGCGCGCCATGTAGGTCTTGCGCCGCAGTCTGTGGTGTTTGGTGGGAAACGGCAGCCGCATGGCCGTGCGGAACAGCCGCAGCGCCTTGTGCAGGCTGCTGAAGTGCTTGTAGCGGCGCCGGATGGTCCACCGGAACGGTCCGTGCTGGCACTCGACAATGTACCTGCCGGCGGTGCTCAGTCACTAGCGTCGGCAGCCAGCCTCACAGGCAGACAGATAATCACTAAGTCGATCGACCTTCACGCGTCGGCCAACGCGGGACACAATATGCCTAAGACGCAGGAGGAGTTTCGAGGTAGCAGGAAAGTGTGCCCAGTAGACACGGAGATACGGAGGTTGGCCAAGTGCGGAAGCTCAATCTCGGGTTAAATTAGTTATAATTCGGCTGGCAATTAATTCCTAGAAATTCCATGTGGCCAGTTGTTTTCTCCGAAACTCAGTGATCACTTCATATCCTCCCCAATGGCTGTTCATGCCAGAAAGGATTGGCGACGGGCCTTCCGCTCACGAGAACAAATGGAGGTGCACAGACGTGGCGAACGCCCGGCCTGGTGGACGCAGCTCGTAAACGACGGCCGGCGCGGCGGCAACTGGCGTCCTCCCCGCGGCAAAAAGGAACACATATAGACAAAGAGCAGACAAAGCATACACAAAGAACAGCTCAAAATTGTAACTGCGTATCTTGCTCTGTGGTGGTTATTTGAGTCTTTCAACGCTTTCAATCGAGCACTCACCACTCCACGTGTGCCCATACCACCATTCACAACTGAGGCTCCTCTGGGGTCTTGGTATCTTGGAATGACTCTACATGACCCGAGATCTAACACAAGTGGGCGAAACAGGCAACAACCAGCTGAAACTGCTTTAGGAATTTGGACACTTTATAGCTCGCCATTTTCATGGGAAAGCAGCATGGTATTTGGGGGTGCATCGACTGCATTGGTCATATAGCAGCAGCATACTATTGCAGGGGGACTTCAGGGAACATTGATTGCATTGGTTGCAGGGGGACTTCAGGGCACATTGATTGCATTGGTCATGCAGCTGCAGCATTGTATTGGGGGGGGAGTTTATGGCGCATCGACCGCATTAGTCATGTAGCAGCAGCATCATATTCCGATGGCAGTTTAATGCGGGGTTCAGAGCGGCTGATCTGGACAGATCCGACCACGTGGTCACTCACAGGTAGGGATTGAGCAGGTTGGACGTGCTGGTCCTCTCGTATCGCTCGATTTTGCAGCGGATCGGATGATTGGCGATGAAACAGCGTCGGTTCACCGACTTGAAGTCCTCGGCCGGCGCGTGGATGCTTGAAAACGGCAGCATGTGCTTCGCTGTCAGTCGGAGACACCGGTCAGAGCGCTTAGCTGTCAGTCGGAGACACTGGTCAGAGCGCTTCGCTGTCAGTCGGAGACACAGGTCAGAGCGCTTCGCTGTCAGTCGGCGACAGACTCACTGCCAGTCGGTCAGAGCGCTTCGCTGTGGACCTGCATCAGCGTCTGCTGACCGCGCAGCCTGACACCCAGCCAAGGGACCCATCGACGGTACTTCCATGTTAAATAATACAGAAGTCAAGCCACGCACATTCGCGCAAATACAATGCCAGCAAGGACACAGGTTCGCTGTGAGACAATAGCGAGGTGCTGGTGCACTGCAGGTTGAGCCGCGGTTGGCACTTGAAAGGTACTTGGCTGCAAATCAAAAGTATGTTGCCTTCAGACGGCCGCAATATATACGTACAACGTGGGTACATCCCAGGAACAATGGCCACACAACACAGCGCCCCGAAGTTCAAATAGTTCAGAGGAAGTAGCGTAACAGTGGACAAATTATGTACGTATCAACGTAAAAGTTACGGACTAGGTATCAATCAAATGGAGTACTATTCGAGATCGAGAATCGGGAAACATAGACTGCGAGTGGAAGTGTGAGTGTTTGAGGTGCTGTATGCTGCATTGCCTCCTGCACGAATGGTGCTGCTGTGTGCTGACGTCACCATCGCCGCCTGGCGTAAATGAATGAATGAACGAATAGTATGAATGAATGAATGGTATGAATGTGGTGAAAACAAAACACAGATACATCCAAGGTGATCAGCGCTGGCGATATAGACAGACAGGCAGGGAGTCACCTATAATATAACATATTAGAGTATGGTGGAAAATTATTGTTCAAATGGGAGGTGAGTGGAAAATTATTCCGTCTTTGGAGTCATCTTCCACTTAACTCTGTAGATTACGGCACACTGATAGGCCAACCCGAGATCCCACAAATAATATCAGCGCGAGAGGGCAACAGACCGGGAATCGGCGACGGACAAAACGAGGCGTGTACGAGGTCAGCCAATGGCCCAGTCACCACCAGATGGAAGAATCCGACCAATAAGCGCCCCACTCGCCCACGAATCACACGAGTTCACATCACACCACAGGTCACCGGTCGACCCGGACATCAGTACGGGACCACGGGGGACAGGGAGCGGACAGGGAACGGCAGACGAGAAAGTAAATAGAGAGCAACAGACAGTGAGTAGGGTGATGAGAGGAAGGGAGGCAAGGATGTAAAGGAGGAAATGAGATAAGTGGGAAGGAGGGAGAGAGAGGGAGATAGTGAGTGAAAGTGTGGAGAGTGAGTCTAAGTGAGAAAGTGATAAACAGGAGACAAAGGTATGGGGAAAAGGAGGTAGGAGGAAGAAAAAGGAAGAGAAAGAAAAGACGGTGATCAGAGCAAGACGAGTGAAAAGGAGAGCAAAAGGTAAGCATGAAGAAAAATAAGAAGAGAAGAGAAAAGAGGACACATAAAGATTGGAGAAACACCAGAAGAGCAAGACCAAAAGCACCCTCAACCTTCGATTGGTTATTGGGGTTTAGCGACGCATCGACTGCAAAGGTCATGCAGCACCCTCAACCTTCGACTACGTTAAGTGCCCCAATGGCGTCGACAGACAACAGATGACTTAGAACGTGACCTACACAGCCTACACAACCTTCGCTTTTTACATCCTATTCCTGCGCGGCTCTTTCCGTTCAATCCCTGTGCGAGGAGGCAGGATCCTCCAAGCGATATCATAAAACCCACAGTCAGATTTCCCCGCAAGATCTCTCACTGCTTGGCAAAATGTCCATTCAACGGTCCTCAAAATGTCCACAAACTACAAGAAGGGCAACTTCATGTCTTGCTTTCCACTCTGGAACGCCACTCAACTGCGCTTAATCTTTTTCTCGGATGAATGCTGACCTTACTCCTAGAAATCCACATACAGCTCATGCATGCACAATACAAGTGCAAGGGCGATGATAGTAAACACACAGTGCAACGCTTCTTTGTCCAGGAGTACTTATTTTTTTGCAGGAAAATAGCCTAATTCCATGCTGTGGTAGGTCGAACGTGACTATGTGGCATTATTACCCATGCCGATCTTAGTATTTATCTATTTTTTAAAGAGTCGACGTCTGATTCGGGCATCCAGGGCTTAGTTGTAGCACAATTTATTGTAGTGGCCAGAGATCGGCCGAAGAACGGCATATACCAACTTTGCAATTAATGTATGGAGCCATTCATGCATATTTTACTCCCTACAAACGTTTAATAATTGGTAGGCGGATAATTGTAATGCCTGATGTCCCAATTACTTCTTTCTCTTTACAAATGGTGACTTGGTAAAACCGTTACACATTCGTATGAATTTACATTTTGGGCGGTCACTCTGGTATATTTTACTAATTTCGGGTGCAGAATAAACGAATGGTGCCACAAGGCCCAAACGTCAAAGGCAACAACTAAATCTCAGTAACGTCACAGTGCTGGCAAATGTTTAGTGCGGTTACTGGCTTTGACTAGTCACTCTACTTGCCGTCATATTCAATTCTCGTCTGGAAAATGCTAGCGATAATATGAAAAGACAAAATATGAACAAACCCTTTCATACGTCGCACACATAGACGATTGTAAAACACGAAGTAATAGTTATTTCAAGTTTCACTACTGTTTGAAATGTACTCATTGTTAACCATAGTACGCAATACGCTTAGTTTCAAAGCACGTAGCCTACGCTACCCATGTGCATCAAACCTGGAGAAAACCCGGTAGCCTAGTTGGTTTACTGAAACCTAGAGATAACAAGACGTAACAGCGGTTTTATTCTATTTGCACCTATTTCAATGAAAAATAGCATACCAGGGTGAAAGACGCTACGACCATCAACGAGAATAAGCACACCTGGTGCACACTTCAACCCTCTTCATGGCATAAATGTCACTTAAATTTAACGCCGTCTTCCACGTAGGTGCACGAGAAGTTATATACGCTGCCCGATCCTCGAAAGCCGCCTCCAGTGCTGCCACACATGGACCCACACAGAAAGGATGAAACGAATTGTCCCCTCACACACAAGCACACTCACACACAACGTACAGGATGAGCGCGTGCTATCAATAAATGTCCTGAACCACCCATAAAAACGAGGCCAACGGTCCACGCACACACGCACACAGCAACGCAGCTATTGCGCATGCAACTCCTTACCCCTCCGTCTGCGAAGAACTGCACATGAGGAAGCGATCATGTGAAACAACTCGGTGTTCAGCCACACACTCGCTGGCTGTTCGGAACAATGCAAAACAACATACTGAACGGTCACGCACGCATTACGACATCATACAGCAGTTCGATTCAGGATACATGTCCTGACCAAGAGAATCGGACCCACCAGTCTCATTTCACCACATAGCATTGGCAGGCTACGACCGTAGAAGTGTGACAAACACTTGTTGTCAGCATAGTCATAAGTGGCTGCGCGCCAACTGAACTCTGGCGCGTAATTGCCAACAGCAGGTCAACGAACCACTCCGACTCGAACGAACCACATTGCGTTACTGTAGCAGAGCTTCATCCAAGCTCTTCTCAATTTCTATTAGCACCCTAGCCGCTCCCGATATGGGAGGACTGTATGTGCGCTCCTCACTAGCGCATGCCTACACTTTTTATATGGACCAGCTGTTACTCTTTTGGTATGGTTGGTTGGTTGGTTATTGGTTTTACGACACGTCGACCGTTGAGTCATGTAGCGTCGCCAATCTCTCACGCCGATTGGTCGCGGGCGAAGAGTAGCGACAGGTGAGACTCGAACCCACAACCTTTCGATTGTGAGACGAGCATCTTACCCCTAGACCACTCGTCCCCCTCTTTTGGTATGGACATATGTGCTTGATTGTATTATGGTTATATTTGATTGTAAGTCGCATGACATCAGGGAAAACCTTTGCGGAAAACAGGTGATTTGAACGAAATTTGCCAGATTCTCTGAACGCGCGGGTGCAAAATTCCGCCGCCGTGTGAAGCAACCGCGGCAAATCCCAGACCGGAGCGGCCCAGGTCGACAGCAGACCTGGGCGGAACCCAGGTCAGCGGCGAGTCGAAGTGAGTTTCGGATCAAAAGCAGACCGGGGTGGGTCCCAGGCCAGCAGCAGGCCGGGATGGGTTCCGGGCCGCCATTGGGCATGGCGGCCACCGGACAGGCGCGACTCACCGTCCGCCTTGCCGTCGGCATCGACGTCGTCGACGCCGTCGATGTACTGCAGCTCGTCGAACTCCTGCTCTGTCGGGTCTGCGGCGGCCATGGCGGCGAAGGCGTCGTTGATTGCGTCCGAGAAGGACGGGTCGCCGTCGTCGGCGGCGGCTGCCGTACCGTCGGCCGCCGCGGTGCCATTCTCCTCCCCGCTCATCTCCGGCTCCGGCTGTCGTGCGCACGTCACGTCACGGCACGTCAAGTCATGTCACGCTACGTCGGGTCACGTCACGCCACACCACGTCACGGCATGTCATGTCACGTCACGCCACTGCACGTCATGTCATGTCACGCCACGTCGGGTCACGGCACGGCACGTCAAGTCATGTCACGCTACGTCGGGTCACGTCACGCCATACCACGTCACGCCACGCTACTGCACGTCAGGTCATGTCATGTCACGCCACGTCAGGTCATGTCATGTCACGCCACGTCAGGTCATGTTATGTCACGCCACCCCACGCCACGTCACGGCACGTCAAGTCATGTCATGTCAGGTCATGTCACGCCACGTAAAATCATGCCACGTCACGTGGCGCCACAGACCCATACACTCGGCCAAGTGGTGTCATATGACCACTGGGAACACTTTTAGTGTGCCAAAAGTTCCTTCCACTTGCAGTGCGAAGGCCAATTTAACACTCACTTAATTCTTCCAGGCCAAATATCAATGAAGTGAACTGAATGGTGTGGCAAAAAGTATAAGAACTACTTGCAACACCTCTGTCTACCCCCTTTGGTTGGTCGTACCGGCCGTGCAGTGCCCTGGCGCGCATTGGTTGGTCGTATCGACTACTGAGCGGTCTTATAGGCGGCCCTAAAGGACCGCCTATAGGACCCACAAACAAAATGGCCGTTGAATGAACTCATAGTACTGAGAGAAATCGGTGAGGGGCAGGGTCCTCAAATTCCTCCAACTAGGTGCAAATTGACACCTGGCTCAGCCCTTTCCTGTATTGCTTGCAATATCTGTTGCGCACCCATATAACAAGCTACTCGTTAATTATGTGCATGTTAGAGGGTAGGATCATGCAAGATGCATCCATTTTGTTAGCTGTCTATATTGGATTTCAAAAATACTTGCGTACGATTTTTAATTCACACATAAAATTGTTCATTCCTTCAACCAAATTTGACCGCTCCAGCTCGGATTCAGTATTTCACGTGCACCAAAATGTATGTCCGAGCAACTCCAGTGTACATTTGTTTTCCTCATCCCTGGCATTTTTTCTTACACCAGACACCGAACTCGCGATGAATTTAAGAACACTGATGAGCGGGAACGAGCCATATGGACATACCTATTCAGGGTCAGATTAATCACAGGGCAGTGGGCTAGAACATATGGGGCCACCACTGTATTTACAATCGCTATCATTACAGCCGCCAAATCTGCCGCCATGGCGCCTCTCGCCATACTCATGCTGGGCCGACTGCAGACATGGTTTTTTACAACTGCAAAACGAGTTTCCTGGGGATCGGCCGAAGCAGCCGCCGCTGCGCGGTTTACTCCGTCAAGAACCGCCTTCGCTCGGCACACCACCTTTCAGCCGTCTTATCGGCCGTCGCCTGACTTTCTGATAAAAAGTTATAGTTGACGGTGCAGACTCCAGTTTACTAATGCAGAAGCAGAACTTCAGAATACGAGCAGGTCAACATAAAAACTGACGGCACCAGTCACCACTCGGTGTGGTTTAAGATTAAATCCTGTTTGAGGGATATTCATGCCCTCAGTTCCAGAGACGACAATATTGCTCTACAGTGTTACAGAAACACAAACAATGTATACTTATGCATTGCATGTATCCATACACAGCAACAATTATAACAACATTTAGATGCAGCTTGTGCGCACTGAAATCTGAGAGCAATGCCACCTAGACTTTGTTAGGATGGATGCATACAACTCACAATATGACGTCTGATTTTTCACACAGCTGATTGCCTGATGGAAGAAGCGATACATTTTCAGATTAAGAACTTCGAAAAGGGCTTTAATCTCCGGATGTTTCATCGTAGGACTGTCAAATTAAAATTGTCATTTACACCTGCACATTTTGAGAAGAAAGGAGAATATTTAAATCAGGCAAAAACAGCTTTCCCTGTCAAATTACCAACAGGAAGGTAATGCGTTCACAATGGACGTGGCGAACCTCTATGGTAGCATAGCGATTCAGGAGTGGACAGGTGCCATTACGGCACTAATATGAAGTTATTTGGAAAATATAGACATGTACTGCCTGAGCATATCTGACTGCAGCTAATTTTTAAAGCACATCTTTACAACCAATTTGGTAAGATTCGGAGATTCCATGTTCAAACAGGTTAAGGGAGTTGCGATGATCAATCGATGCACGCCACCACTGGCTATAGCTGTCATGCACCCACTTGAAACCAGTTTTCTGTTCTCTGTGCAGGCCAAGCTAGTCATTAAAGTTCCATACATTAACGATATCTTCGGAATCTGGACCCATGGTTTGTGTAAACTGATGGATTTTCACTCAAATCAACCAACACCACCGGAACATATAAATTTCGCTGGAACACTGTGCAACCCAAATCCATGCATGTCCTGGACGCTTTGCTCTCAGTACAACCCCATAGCTCTTACACAGCAGAGGCCTATTTAACCCTATGGCATGTGGATGTATCATACTTCATTATCAGTCAGCTCATCCAATGAAAACCAAATTGGCAGTGCTTAACTCTGAGATGAGACGGGCGGCTAGAGTCTCATCGGACCCAATGGCACGTGAGTGTGGCCTATCAAAAATAGCAGACTAGTTCTCAGAGAATGGCTATCCTCGACACAGGGTCCAACAAGAGGCGCACAAGGTCCGGACGTGGGGAAATGCAGGACGGAGTGAGAACCGCAAGAATGCAAACAAAATAGAACCCACCAATATCACTACATCAGGCTACCATACATTGATGATAAATTATGTTGTAAGGTCATTGACACAATTACAAGCTCATCACATTTAGGCCACTTGAGGGTAGCGTGGGTGAGTGGGAAGTAAATAAAATCAGGGCTGGTCAGATAGCCATGGCAGAGCCCACCGTGTCCTGCAGGCAAGAAAGCATGCCACACTTGTATAAATGGACTAAGTCGGCGATGCACAAATTAAAACGTAGTTTACAAAGTAGCATACCTAATGCGCCTGAATCAGTTTTACATTGGATAAATAAAAAGGGACATACGTGATAGATTTAACGAGCATCTCAGTGATGTGCATATCCTTTGATGTTTTACACCCCTAGAGGAGCATATGGCCACAACCCACCAGCACATCGAGCACTGCGTTAAGAATATCAATTTTAGGGTAGATATTTCGGATACTGCGAAAGACAACGCAAATACAGAGGTGTTTGAATCGATGCACATTCGTTGCCACAAACTACTGCTAAATATGACAATTATGTAGTGGTATGTTTTATAATAGGTATCGGTATATCAGATTGTAATCTGTGCTGAGGGTTAGCCAAGTGTGAGAGAGGATTACACACTTTGGGTGCACTACTTGAGGAGCTGTGTAGAAAGTGATGTCATTATTTTGTCACACGCCGTGAAATTCTTATGCCCGCAAAACTGTTATTTGTTAGTGTATGTAAGTTCTTGATCGAGTAAGGCCGGAGCATCGGACATATATTTTGGACAGCATTTATATCGAATCTTCTTCTCCTGCTGAATGAAGATGTATAATTTTATGTTGACAATACAATACATTTTCTCGAGAATTGAAAAATTATTTCCAGATTTGCAAGTGTCTTTCAAAAGTTGTAGTCTGCCATGATAAATATCTGTATGTCAGGCGCTGGACATCGCAAATTGATCCTCTGTTGGACCAAGGCCTATTGAGTCAGGTTGGACAATAGCGTCAGCTGCTGGCGTGTCGTTTAGCTACATACATGATGCGTGCGTCGATTTTGGCCAGTATCAGTTGTTTATCTGTGAGCATGCCAATTTATCCAATTACAGTGCAGCACTTTTGTGACAATAGCTATAATAGGTTGCGTCGAAGCAGCTTCAAAATACACCGATCAATCGGCCGGACTGCTTCAGCCAAATTCGCCAGTTGAGAATAATATAGGCACTCGTGCTACACCAGCCAAGCTATTGTGGGAGGGATATATAATTATCTAATATCAATACAGCTGTGCTATATAGAGCTGCATTTTACAAAAACGTTTATTGCTACTGTCATAACATAATGTATAATGCAATGTAATTGGTTAACTTGGCGAGTGCACAGATACAAAACGATATCGATCACGATCGCCACACGCGTCATATATATAGCTAAACGACACCCCAGCAGCTGATTGCTATTGCCCAGGCCAGACCTGGACAATAGCAATCAGCAGTTCAGCAGCAAGAATAGACTCAATTTATAGTGGCTTGTTTATGATAACAAACACAAGCTACCATACATTTAGAAGCAGTTCATTCTCATCCTTTGGGTGCAGCTTCTTACTAGATGATTCAGTTTTAATTTTTGTCCTCTACCCATTACCAGGCAGGGAGCCATGCATTTCCTTGCCTATGTGACCTGGCTACCTTCATTTTTTCCCCCAGAAATGAGAAGATCGAGGTAGAGCAAGTCACAGTGAGCTACATTACTCCTTGCTCATTTTTTCTTGCTGGACATATTCTACCACCAGGTATCAGTAAAACTATAGTCGTGGAGTGGAACAGTGTCAGACAGATAGCAAAGGTAATAACGTCATTCAGGGTATTGGGTCTGACCATTCGGGTGCGTCACCAGCCGACAAGGACCAATATGATAAGGACAATGCATAGCTTGGTGTGTGTTGACAGCAAAGAAGCAGACAAAAACCAAAATAAATCAAACAACACCATTCCTGCACCAGACGACCAACGTTTCGTGATAGACAAGCACACAAAGGTGCTGCCATCTGTCGCCATGCTTTTGCTCTAGTTTTTGGCATGGGAAGAATCGCCGGCCAGAAATGCTTCGATTCACCCACATAATTACCACCTGAGTAGTTCGAAACCATGAGGCTTACCATACATTACAATGCCTTACCCCATAGGCCTGACAAGGGAGGATGGTTGCTGTATAACAAATGTAGTTGACGCACCCAAAAAAAAAAAACTAAAAAGGGAGCATAGTTGATTTGTGGTTATTGGCTTCAGGATGGATCAACTGCTTTGTGTCATACAGCATCATACACCATGTAGCATCACCAACTTCTCACGTCGGTCAGTCCCGGGCCAACAGTCCTGACAGATGGGAATCCAACCAGCAAACTTCTGGTCAGAAGATGGGCACCTTACCCCTAGACTACTCACTTTCTCACAAGGGAGGAGAGGGAGAGGTGTCCCTCCCCCACCACTTTAGCAACTGGAAGTTGCATTGTCTCTGTGCAAATGCCAGGAAATCATATCAAATGTAAAATGATCCTCTGGACCAGTATCCCTTTCTTGAGAACTTGCTCAGTTTGCTCAGTTTGCCCCTGCACCCCCCCACAATGAGCACACCAGTTGGCTGATATTTGTCCATAATGTAGCTTTGTTCCACACATCCCAGCTTCATAAGGTGCGCCCAAAACATCCTTCATGTATGACACATCTATGAAAGAAAATGCTGGGTGCTATTTTATTGAAAATTTCAGACTGAAATGAACCACAAAAATGATGGTACACTAACAGAAATTGTCTCACTACTGAAATTTTAAGTAGTCTTAAATAATTTCATATGAAGCTAAATCGAAAATGTGAGGATGAAGATCAAGATGAAGGCACCTGATCTCAAAAATTCATAGTTTAGAAGCTGGTTTTCAAGCCTGAATCTGACTTTACCTCACCTACCCAGTCTTGACTCTTGACCCTTCTATTAGCTCAATTTCAACATAAATACACTCACATTGTTATAGAACTCCTAAAGATTCTATTCTTTGACTGAACTCCCTTATTATCATTTTATTGTTACACTAACAATATTATTAGCAATGCTGTCTAGTGTTGCAACATGTTCAATCCTATCACTGCATTCATGTCTTAGTTTTTGAGAAGAAAAAACCAATGCAGAAAAACAAGCTCTGCCTTTTCACCAGTATTAAGTGCATGAGGTCATCCATCACACTCCTGCATAGCTTACCAATATAGAGATAGATGAAAATATCACAGTCATCACTTGAGTTTAAGGATGGGGCAATACCAAGCTGTTCACCACTTTCTTCTAGTATAACACACATGCCAGAGTGCCCCTCATTTATCACACACTGAGCATGAGGGAGGGGGATTTGGTAGAATTGGAGATCAAGGTAAATTTTGATTCTTTGGAATTTTTATTTTGAATACACAGTATTTTAACATAAAAATGACGATGCGACCACTGATTTTCTCCGCAAATGATTACTTCTCAGTTGGCAAAGAAATAAACAATCAAAATCTTCACTCTACAAATATAGCACATTGCATACAATTATCCGTACCTGGTGTGTCATAGACATGATAAAGAAGAAGTTCAACACTTCATGCCTCAATTTAATACTCTTTGACATAAAAAAACTTATGTTTCTGCCTTAATTCGACATTTATTTCCGAGAATTCATACTCCCAAACCGACGCGTCCACGTGACCAAGGCCGGAATTTCCTTGCGATGCTGTAATCGTTAAGGGCAGTGCTGTCCAACACATCCTCGAAGGATTGGTATGCATATTTACTAAGAGGGGAAGTGTATTTAGTAAAAATATTTACTAAATTTCTGAAAGTTTACCAGGTATTGTTACTAAAGTTGCCTATACAATGTTGCAAACATTTGATGACACCATGGCCAAAAAATTTGCTTCAGAGGATTCTGGTTTTCCGGTTAGGTTAGGTTAGGTTAGGTTTTGTTAGGTTAGGTAAGATTATATTATGCTATGATACATTTTATATATTATGCTGCATTATCTTAGTCTAGGTTAGGTTAGGTTAGGTTAGGTTACTTGTGCCTATGATGTCATCAATTGTATCGACCGCCATCGACTTAAAAGTAATCATTTGCTGTGAAAATAAGTGATCGCATCATCTTCATCACGTCAGAAAGCATACTATTGCATTACACAATTCCCAAAATTCAAGATTTACCTTCATCTCCAAATTTACTGGGGATTTGGGTAGATCTGGGTAAACCCTTCTCCTAAGATCTCAAAAACTACTGAAGCTAACACAAAATTTGGATGGTAGATTGTTACCAGTGAACTTGCTTCAGTATAAATTGCTTAACTCAAGGTCAGTGCCTCCAAGGTCAAATGACTTCATTGACTTCATTCAGAAGTCACTTCAATGAAGCTGGAAGATGAAATGGTATTTTTGCATTTCCACACTGGTAGAGCATTTTACAGGAACACAATATTGTAGAGGTGCAATTCTCAACATGATTAAAATGATATCCATAGTAAAATTGTTCCAGACTGTTCATAATAGCCAAGGTACATGGGGGGCATGTATCATGAGATAAATAAATAAATAAATAAATATATAGATGTAACCGTATGATTATGCTTTAAGGATTTCACAAGCCAAGCTTTATATACATTTTACCCCATCAACCAAGGGAAGTGCTATGGTTGGTTAGGCTAGGCTAGGCTTTTATGTTAAATATAAAACAAATCAAAACATTACAAAAATATTTCAAATGCACTTTTCTTCAAAAACTGGTTAGGCTAGGTTAGGTTCGGTTAGTTTATGCTAGGCTATGCTTGGCTTTTTAATTTGACACCTTTTGAGATTAAAAACAATTTCGCCATTACTTTTTTTTTCTTTCTAAGATGGATAACTGGAATATGTTAGGTTAGTTATCCACATTTTTAGGTATTATTGCAGTTTAAGGTAACCAAGAGGAAAACTGCACCCATTTTACTTCCATGAAGCATACAAAGGGGTTAGATTTGGTTGAGTTAAGTTAGCTAAGTTAAATTAAGTTCAGTTAAGCTTTTGTGGCAAGCTATATTTTTTGAGGGAGTGGAGGTTGGACTTTTTCATGATTTTTTTTGCTTCAAAAACAGTTCAGGCTAGCTTAGGTTAGGTTAGGTTTCTTTTACTTGAATTTTTTAAGGAAAAGTTTTGAAATTTTCCACTTCTAAAAATTAATTTACTTTACCTTTCTGCAGACACATACTGCCAAGGTTAGTGATTTGGAAAGAGGTGTCGCATACAATGTCGCGTATATTTCATGACGTCATGGCCGAAAAATTTGCTTTGGAGGATTCTGGTTTTCCGGTTAGGTTAGGTTAGGTTAGGTTAGGTTAGATTAGATTACATTATGCTATCATACATTTTGTATATTATGCTACATTATCTTAGTCTAGGTTAGGTGGTAATCTTTACTGACACCCGACTCCTGTGACGTCACTGTTCCCCACTATACACCTCTTTACAAATCACTAACCTTGGCAGTATGTGTCGGCCGAAAGGTAAAGATTACCGGTAAGGTTATATATATACTACATATTTTGTATTTACTTTGAACATAACTTTTTATGACATATTACCCAATTCCATGCTTCTTTTTGGGTGCTACTTTGCCTCCAAATGCAAAAGTATGCATTTGCAGAGGAAATGAGTGATCACATCATGTTCAGCACATTCATAAACATTACATTAAAGGAACCCAAATGAATCAGAAATTACCTTAAACTACAAATTTACACATTCTTTTTAGCATCATTTTGCATGCTACCTATTTTGCCTAGCCAACTTAAAGCCCATTTTCTGTTGTCCTTTTCCCAGCCAACTGAAAAGCAAGCATTTGCAAAGGAAATGAGTGGTCGCATCATGTTAACCACGTTCACAGACATGACATTGCACTGTAAAAGAAATTAAAAGAATTTAACAATTACCCAAAAACAAATTACCTAAAATTTGCTACTCTCAATCTCATCTGATAGCTGATATCATCTAGGATTACATGACTAGGTACCTACCTGGTGACAGGTGGGTTCAATTCTACTTACCTTCCGGTAGCAACGCGCTTGTAGCAACGCACTGTACACGCACACGCAGCTAAGGACGATATAGGCAAGTACCTACCTACCTACCACACAAATGTAGACATACCTACACCCACCTACACTACCATGAACCTGAGTAGCCTTCAGAAACCTGAACAAATATTCACGCGACACACCCCACGCAGACTTGGGGGATCTCTCCAGCCGTTTTCCTATCCATCATAGGTTGACGTCACAAAATCTTTCATCCCGAGTCTACCTATTTACATTGCTGGTGGTCCGAACTGGTCTGCGTCCGGCTCACCTGACGGTGGAAGATTTTCGACCTGAAGGGTATATATCGCCTTGACCTGAAGTATAATAAAACAATGTGAATTTACTAAGCGCGGGGGAAGATCGAGGAATTTTCATCGGGGTCGCACAGTTTCCAGTCTCTGAGTAGGCATATAGGGACATGTAGATGCAAGGCATATGTGAATCATACCCCATATATGAATTCCTGGATTTACTTAGTTGTTGAAAACTACCTATGTGGACAAGGTTGTTGTTTTATATATGTTTGAGTGGGCAAGTACACCCTCAATGTTGGCTCTGCCCTCCCCCAATAATTTCAACTCTTAACATGGGACCCTACGGAGTGTGCTCCCCCCAATTCATTTCGGTTCGCCCATGGGCGAATCGAAATGCAGACAATGCGTTGCCTTTATGTATTGTACCACCCCCCCCCCCCAATAATTTTCAGAAATCAACATCCATGAATGTAGGTACCTTTCAAGCTGCTGAAGCAAAACCATTTTCTATAGTGTGGATTGAGTTTACTTTGTGTGCGAAAAAAACGCAGGATTTTCTGAAAAATATATGGTGGTGATCTTTAAGTGTTTTCGCAGTGTCTAAGCATTTTTGTAGTAGGTAATATCAAAAAGTGTGTTGTCCATGGCTGTCACTTCTCTTACTCTGGCTCCTTGGGTGTTGTGGATTCAACCTTTCAACTGTCAAAATTGTTTGAATTGACTGTCCTTTAAAAATTCAGGCTTAAAAATCACAGAAAATTTTTGTGGCTTTTGCCATACCTGCCGTACCGCATTCTTCGCCAATGCCCCTCCTGCATCTGCCCCTGACTAATCGGTATAGTAATGTGGCCAACATCCAGAGGATCTCCATGGTTTGAGATGGAGAACTCAGGGAGGTGACCTAGGGGCGGATCCAGGAATTATAATGCATGGAAACTCGTCTGGAGCGGCACCACTTACACGGAGATGGGCTACTGCGAAAATTCCTGGAGCCTTCGGCTAAAAATTCCCCCAATGACCCACCGCTGTATCCGTCCCTGAGGTGACCCCGTTTTGGAGCTCGTGAGAGCGCGTCCCCCTGTTTTAACCCTCCACATGCGAGACAGTTACCCAGCACCACAGAAGGTAGTGATTGATGCGTAATGCAATGCAAAAACATATATAACCACAAACATTTCTCTACTTGTATTCGGCCGTTCAATATATATTTGTCCCAGAAGCATTCTTTGAATAATATGGGGTGAACCTGCTGTCAGCGGTAGACAAAGGGTGGCACCCCGTGTTGCTGGGAAAGGCTCGATAGAAAGAGGAATGCTCGTGTGCATATGACACCCTACCGCACACCCATCCCCGCTCGAAAAATGTATATGGGAAAGCCCCTTTGGGACGAAATTGCGCCCCTCCATGATGTTCAAGTGCACTCCCTACCAACAACTTGCCGTTCAGAGGATTTTTCGGCCGAAGGTGCCACTTCGAGGAGATGTGGTCCGGTCCCCACCCCCATGAATATTCCTGGATCAAGAGACGTGACGGCGTCACAAATATTGAGGCATGCTTCAATGTTTCATGCATGCTTCTTGTTTTAGCGTGACATGGCTTGGGCACAAGGATGCCCACCCTCCTTAAATCTTGACTTTCGGCCGCTACTAATTTTAATGTAAAAAAATAGCATGCATAGGTGAAGAGGTTTGGAACTTATTGGTGGAACCAAATGCTTTCATTAGAGGCAATGGGTGTTACCAATTGTATTGGTGGAACCCACCAACCAAGTTGGAATGCTGATAGAGCAAGAAGTTTGTGGGGCCAGGGCAAGGATGCTAGGCCCACAGGTGTAGGTTTCTGAAAATAATTGAGAGGACACAATATACGAAGGCAATGGGTCGGTCGAAATGGATTGGAGGCGTGCCATAACACATAGGGCCCCATCCAAAAAGTTAAAATTATTTAGGGGGCAAAGCCAACATTGGGGTGGGGTGCGGAGGGGTGTCCTCCGAACATACAGAGGTATGCATACTCCTGGTGGGTCGACATCACACCGAAAGCATAGGAAGCCACCCCTGATGACATGACGCTACATCGCAGATAAGTGGAAAATAAGTTTGTATTCAATTAGACGAAGGCCTATGTGGAGTTGGAATTCGGATTGGCGGAAGATTCGCGATCCGTTTCTCCCTACTAGCTTGAAAATGATGCTACCCCATTTAATCCCACTTGAGTGACATCAGATCGGGAAGTTAAAAATATCGTAATCCCAAGAAGCGAAAGCACCGCCCCCATCCCCAAGCCGTCGTGGCGGGAGTGCGGCAACATAATGCGTTATTCGTGAGGGCATTCGCATGTCGATAGTAGAACTTACTTTGACAGGAAAGTGCAGGGTGGCTTGCTTTTCTCCGGTGGTCCGCTATGTCCCAACTTTCCGATTATCGCACGGAATACATGCGGTTCAAACGATGTTTTTGTGTGGCTTTCTGAACGGACGTGCTGATGACCAACGTTTTCAGATTGCAAATTATAAAGTGTAGATGTGCGAGGTGACTGAGTGGAACATGTGTCGGATGCTTTAGACGGGCACAAGACGGTGCAGTACAGGCACGATACCGCCGCCAGGCATCCGAAAGGGAAGGAAATCGAGCTTTGTTGTCCCCAATTTCAGCCAATTTTGCTTAGAAAACGAAAATTCCCGCGATTGACGTCACAATGGTGTGAGAGAGTTTGTGGGGAGGGATTTTCCCGGTGAGGGAGAAGGACAGAAGGAGGGGGAATTCTCCCGGTGCACTTTCAGTGGCGATGCCTGGCAGTCAGGGCGCACAACCTGAAAGCTGCCATCGGCATATCATAGCTCGACTGATCCCGGCGGTACTCCTGTCCGGTTATGGCTGTGGAAGCATAGAAACATGCATAACTTAGCTCGTTATGTGCTCTCTAACTTCGCACACTTATCCCACCATCTGTGCTCCCTGGAAATGTCTGTCCGATCAGACACTACGCCGTCTCCATGTCCTTGTACCTTGTCAAGGCCTGTCTGTTACGCTGCTATTCACACTCGACCCTGCCAATCAGGCGTGTCGCTTTGTATACTTCTGGGATGGCTCAAGCCACCTCATCTTTCTTTTGAGCCACCCGCTGTAAGGATTGGAGCCATCCCAGTCAGTAGTTTTTTTAGGAAAGAAATAATGACAATTAGGGCACTAGTGCGCAGTGTAAGCATGCCCAAATAATGGCTTCGGTCATTATTTTCTTGCTTACGTATCCCATATATATATATGGGATACATGTAGGGTCCAGGTAGGGTAGGGTCCATGTATCTGGATCCTTTTAATTATTAATTCGTTAACTGCTGTGTTTTGCTATCGTTACTGGGCTGGCTAACGTTAACATGGCGGCGATTGCCAATGGCGGTTACACCCAATCCCCAAAAAAATTTGGTGCACTGATTCTGACAGCCAGGCATTAACAGCTAGCACATCTGCTGATACCATTACAATGGTATGCATTTTATCGTGGACCATACAAGGCCTGCAGACAATTCGCAATTTTGCAGAAAATGTGTTGCATGTGCACTATTTTGCAAACAATGTAGTTCGACCAAAATAATGGAAAGCTACCATTGTTTGATGTTCCTATTCCGAAAGTCCCGTTCACTCGCAGTGGTCAAGTTAAGCTGTATTTGTGAATGGAAACCATATTTATATGTGGGCCATTGATCATTTTTCATAACTGGCATTCTTGCATTTAGCCATACCGCTAACCATGATTCAAATTAATCGAATGTCGCAAACACTTCATTCATGTTTTGTATCACAATTGCTAAATACGCAACACATTATCCAACAAGTCATTACTGTCTACACGATACACCTGCATTGGAGGAGTTGAAACTAGCAATCCTCGCTCGTTATGTGCCGACAGTTCGTTCGTCTTTTCGCTACGTGGGGTACGTAAGTAGGGTCCGTCTAAAGTCGGAGAGAGGCCGTCTTCCTCGACTGTGGCGGACGATTCGCGCAGGAAAACGACTGAGACGCGTTTCCACATACCTCAGGGTGGTGCCGTCGAATTTAGCGCCGTAAATTTTACGGTGCTGCCATTGAATTTAGTGAGGAGGTGGTGTAGTCGGAGTTAAACCAACAAGCTTAGCTTATCGCAGGCGCCAGGAATGGCATGCTGGAAATGTGAACTAAAGAACAGGGTAATCCTGTTAGTGCTGGATTTATGATACCGCGTGATAATAGCATTTATATTTTCCGCACTCGGTATCTACCGCGGTCAAATAATGCACTTTATATACGATCAAGACATAATATCTTCTTCCATGCATGCGCTCAATGCGGTTTTCCAAGTCCCCGTCCACATGCATCGCACCATATGCCTTCGAGAATTTTGAGCCATCCCAATCATTTTCGTAAAACGACACCCCTGCTGCCACACTTCCCCTCCACAAACACGGCAGAATGGAACGTGATGGTCCTCACTCAGTCGCGGATCCGGGAGACGAAATAGTCATAGTTCCCCCTAAGGTGTCGTGATTTGATACAAAATAACCCTTCACGCATCGCATAATTGACGAAAACAGCTCGAAATGGTGTGTGGGGGGAAAATCGTTGGATTCCAGGCCGACTGTTCTATGCTATTCAATTCCGACACGCTTTTAAATGTTGGCGATGGTTTTTGCACTTTTGCCCTCCCATGTAGCCTCAACCCTGGTAGTACAACTGCGTTCCTGCAACGTTGTTTCAATGTGGTGCAGACGGTTGTGACAACATTGCCTTTAACATTTATTTTGCATCTTTATCCAAAGATAGATTCAGATTGCAGCAATATTCCCAGAACAACATTGTGGGTATACTTTTCGTGCAACATTGTAGCAACATCAACGGTATGGTATTGCTGCAATGTGTGTTGCACACACCAAACCAATGATTGTCTGGACATTGGCAATGCAATGATGCGATAATGATCATTATGAACACAGAGACAATACTTATCAGAGTCGCCAATGCAATGTAGCATCGTTGGTTATACACAATAAAACAACCAATCAATTGTGTCTGCCTACACCGGTAGATAATTGATTGCCAACAATTACACCTACACATTTTTCATTCATCAGAAAGATTCATGAAATTTAACAATAGGTAGGTAAGGCCTCGCCATCCAACAATCTTCAGAAACCTGCAAGAATGATTGAAGGACAAGAATGCAGACATCATGTAAGCAGAGTGGGAAACTTATTTTTAAGGTTCGAGGTCCGAGTACTTCTTGCCCCGGAGTCTAAGTAGAACATTTTCACAATCACAATGGTAGTTTTCGTCGCGCCCTACTTCTGGCCACACTTTTCCATTTGCCAACGCAGTGGTGAATCTAGGATTTGCACCAGAGGGGAACGGATTTGGAGGGGGCCAACTACCCCATTTTTGAAATGTCCCCGGATTTCGATTACTTTTTCAAAGGGACCCATTTTTATATTTTAAATAAAACAATTAGTGACGAACTCCATTGTCCCGTGGAAGGGGACCAATCTACTCTTCTAATCCTGAGTCACCGGATTTCAACCATAACTCTCACCATCTTGTTCGAATGTTTTCTTTTGGCATTCTTTGATAAGTTACCTCACGCTGCTGAAATTACGCCTGTACAACCAAAATTGTAAAATTTTCTAATTTCAGCCATTTCAGTTAATAACGCCCGGTCGCCTAAACGTCAACGTTCGTGCACGTGTAGACGCGCCTTGCGCATTCGGCGCATTCGCCACACTTCGTGCGATTCTCCGATATCTGCTCGGCCTTCTACGTTTTGCTAATTGCTGCCACATGATGGTCTTGTGCTATATTTGATGTGTGGAATGCTTCGTATGGGCGTTCCCTGGGAAAATTCAATTAATTAAATTCGACGATTAGTCTTCTTCTTCACACATATTTTGGTGGCTAAGAAATCCGGATTCCCGCTGAACTTTGATGCACCTCATCTTTTTGGTTAAATATGCTCCCAGATTGGCTACCGAACCGCTCCCATAGCTAGGTGTTCTTTTTGGGGCTCATTGAGTTTTACTTCGTCTGCGGATGTGTTTTAGAGTTCCAGCAAATTTATGTTTGGGTCCAGCATATTTCTGAGACCCCTGCTCTTTTTTAAAACTTTTGTTGCTTCTTTGTGCACCGACGATATTTTGTTTAAGTGTCGGCGCGTTTTCGAAGACCCCGATGTGTTTATGTAGTACCCGGCCATTTTGTTCCATTTTTAGGACCATGTCGCCTTTTGAGGGTCCAAGCCTGTTTTTGAGGCCCCCTGCGGTCTCATGGCTCCCGATGTGCTTTGAGGGCCTCTGTTGCGTGCTATTTTTTTTAGAGCTCCCGGTGTGCTTAGTTAGAGCTACTCATGTTTAAAACCTTGTCCGTTTTTTGCGAGACTCAGTACGCTTTGGAGGGCCTGATGCATTTTCGGTCCCCCGTTGTGCTCATAGAGTCCCGCTGTGTTTATTTGGGGTTCCTGACGCACATTTGTGGGACTCCAGCGCACAATTGGGGGCTCCGGTATAATTTCTATCGGTCCCGGCGCGACTTTTCGGGGCCAGACGCGTGGATCCGGTGGGACCCAACGCCAGTTTCCTAGGCTCGACGCGATTTTTGGTGATTTTTTCTGAATTTGTTAAAGTCCGAGTCCCGGCCTGATGTGCACCATATTTGTCTCCGGCACCATATTTGTCTGTCCCAACGCGATTTTTCGAGCTCCGGTACATTTTTCGGAGCCGTACGCGATTTTTGAAGGTATCTGGTTATATGTTTTCGGGCTCTGGAGCGACTTTTCTGACTCGAACATTTATTTTTCGGAATTTCTCCTTATTTTGAATGGCTCCGGCTTGATTTTTGTAGGGTTCCGATGTGATTTTGGGGCCAAGCTGTGCTTATTTTGGGCCAAGGGTGCAAATCTTTTCCTTGGTGCTACCTGTCGAGGACCCAGCGTGATTTTCAGGGGCCCGGTCCCTTTTGGGGCCCCAGGGTTTTTTTTTTAGGGGCCCCGCCTTTGTACCGTGATTTCCAGGAGCCACTACACGACCTTTTGATGTCCCAGCGTGATTTTTCGGGGACGGAAAGGGGCCGACCCCATTTTTCGGGGCCTATGCGTGATTTTTTGCAACATCGGTATTTTCAAGGGCCCTGGTCCTACTTTTTTGGAGTCCCTTGCGTCATCTTTTGGGGCTCCGGAACGATTTTTGGGGCTCCCAATGTCACTCTCAGGGATCTTGCTGACATTTTGGGTCCCCAGCGTCATTATCAGGGTTCCCTGCGAGACTTCTTGGGGCCCAAGGTGATTTTTTGGGCAACGGTGTAGCGCCTGTGTGCGTGGATGTATGGATAGGCGTATAGGATCTGGGAAGGTCACCAGGGAGATGTATTCGCCAATCAACACCCGTGATGTGCACGGCTTAGCCGCGCCACCACATCAGTGCAGGCGCTACACCTTCCCTAGGATAGCAGGAGAAAGAGAGGATTCCGCTGCGGCGGTGACGCGTGTCACTGACGCCGCATCGGCGTGCCCCGTAAACCACGCGCCAGAATGGGACACGACAACACTGATTTATTGACAGGGTGGGGGGGGAGTGATTTTTAGAGGTGTGCCGGACCATAAAGGTCATTTGCGCCGCCTTTAAAGCAAGTACGTTACATGCCTGTCTAAAAGGCAAGTGTTTGCAATGAAGGTGCAGGCAAGTGGATATTTACGTGAAGGGAATTTTACGTTAGTTTGTGTGGGATTTATTTTCCGGTGCTGAGTTGGAGACAACTCTCTATTGTCTTAATGGTTTCATTTTACTTTACTCCTCTTCAACATTATTTGTAGTTGGGGCGGGGTGGGAGTGGGAGTTGAGAGTGGCAAGAAACTGAATTTTGCCAGGATGCCGGCTTTAGCCTACTCTTATTGAAGGGCACCGAGGGATCTTTACCGTGCGGACAAGGAGGAAATTGTCCATACCGCCTCTCACGCCGGCTGTCGCGTATTAGTTGTTAGTAGCGGGTTAGTCTAAGCATGCTATGCAGGGTTGTCAGTTGGATTAGTACGGTGTTCTTTTTTTTTAAATAAATATTTCCTGAAGCAAGTTGGCTCACCTACGTCCGACGGCACCGCAAGGTAGCCATTTATTTCTAACTGGGAAGCAAATCAGCTCATGTACGTCCGACGCCATTCGATGATGGCTACTTACGTGTTTCCTACGAGTGTTTCGCGAGCATGCATTGTGGGTTGATGTGAGTGTTGGTGGTGTGGTGCCTACAGTGCTCCTGCTAGCTTTGTGGCATGCAGATATTCATATAGCATTTGAAGGAGTTCTGGGTGCTTGTCGCCGATAAGCGACGGAAGCGATAGGGTGATGCCCTCTCTTTGGCAGAATGCGTTAAGTGGCTGTCTTTGAGAGCTAAAGCTACTACAGTCTAACAGGATGTGTCCTATGCTTAACGTGGCGTTGCAGATGTCGCAGTGAGGTGTTGTGTATTGGTCACCCTCTAATTGAGGCTTTGTTAGTTTTGTGCAACCACTTCTGAGTCTAGTGAGGATGGCCTCTTTTTGCCGGTGAGATTGATTTGATGAGTTCCATGTGCCTATTGTGGGTTTGATTGCGTGAGTGTGGTTGGATTTGTGTTGTGTCGGGTTGTGTTGTGTCCATGTGTTCTGTTGGTGTTGGCGAATGTGGTGTTGTATGAGTGCTTTGCAATCGTCCACCGAATATTCCACGCTAGAGTAAGTGTTCGATGCTAAGGCTTGCTTCGCAAGCCGGTCTGCTTCTTCGTTACCTGGGATGTTGGCGTGGCCCGGTATCCAGAGGAAGGAAAAGTTCATGTTTACGTTATGGGCCACGATTTGTTGGATTCTATCAATGACGTAATGCGGACAGTCGTGGGTGTTGCTAATTGACTGTAGGACGGATTTGGAGTCTGAGCAAATCACTACATTTCTGGCTTTTCGCCTCATGACAATGGAGATAGCGGCCAGAATGGCCATTGCTTCAGCGGAGAAGATGGAAAAGTTATCCGGTAGACGCTTGGAAAGTCGAAGGCCTGGTCCCGTGATGCCAATACCTACCTTTGCCTCGTGTTTCGATCCATCCGTGCATACTAGTGTTTTGTGGTTATCATTGGCGAAGTTATTAAAAATGCCGATAATTTCCGCCGATGTGATAGTTGATTTCTTTTCTGAGAGCAAGTAAACTGAGCAAGTAAACTTTCGTTGACTGAGAGTCCAGAGTGGCCTAGTGAGCGGTCGAGTTGCAGTGGCTGGCATTGTGAGGTTAAGATCTGAGAGAGCCGTGGCAATCTGAATGCTATATGGTGGGAGTTTGCGCCCAAATCGGCTCTTGTCGTATATGTCAGGCTTAAAGCAGAGCTGTGCCGGATGATTTTTAATGGATTTGATTTTGATGTGGTAGCGGCACAGCTGTTATGTCCTCCTGAAGTGGAATGGAGGCGTGTTTGAGTCCACTAGAAGACTGGCTATCGGTGTGGCGCTAAGGGCACCTGTGGCTGCTCAGATGCAGCTGTTTTGGATGATTTCTAACTGTTGGCTCTGGCTTTCTGAAATAGTGGCAAAGATGATGCTGTTGTATTCTAGGATGGGTCGTATGATTGATGTGTAAAGTCGAAGTAGTATTTTCCTGTCTCCGCCCAAGTCTGTGCCTGCAAGTGCACGGATTATGTTGACGGGCTTCACACATCGCTTCGAGATGGATGTGGTGTGGGTGTTGAAGCTGAGTTTTTCGTCCAAATGCACTCCTAAGAACTTAGAGCTATTCATCTGTTCGATGGCTTTGCTATCGATTTTAAGTAGTGTTGTGGGCGTGGGGTGGAGACGACTGTATGTTACGGTAACCGATTTTCTGCGGACAGCCCCAATTTTTGCACCACTTTGCAATGTGGTCTAGACCTGCTTGAATGTTATTTTTTCTTCAGCTTTTAGGAAGCATCGTGATGTTGTCCAAATGGCAATGTCGTCCGCGAAAAGTGAGTACTGAAGTGAAGTGTCCGTGTGGTCAGCAAGTATGTCGTTGATCATGATGATGAAGAGTCTCGGTAAAAGCACGCTCCCCTGCGCTAGGCCCTGCTCCTGAGTTGTGGTGTTTGATGTGACACTGCCGCATCGTACCTTGAGGGTCCTGTCTCTGAGGAAGTTGAGAATGAAGTGTGCCATGTGTCCGTGTAGGCCTATCTTGTGAAGTTTGTGTCAGTTCGGACTTGTGTACTCGGTCGAATGCGGCAGTGATGTCTAAGTAGACATCCATTGTTGTGCGTTTGATGCGTAGGCCACTTTTGATGTCATGCACTAATCTAATGAGATTATCTGTTGTTGATTTTTGAGGCTGGAAGCTGCACTGGTATTTGTCGAGCAGGTCGTTGTGTTCCAGAAATTTCCCCAATCCTAGGCCCTCTCACCTTGGTACGCCACTGTGCCAATGTCATCCAAGCTTATGAAAAGCTAAATGCTCATCTCCGAATGGTAATCGGTTTTTTTCAGCGGAAGATATTCCGCCCACACAATCCTCAGTGAACAGCAGGATTACCGTTTATGAAAACGATTGAACTCTGGATTGACGACTGACCCTGGATTGTCTCATCCCGTAAAATTTATAGATACACGATTCTAGGCTCAAGAGGTCAATACAACAAGTTCAAAGATGCTCTAAAATATAATTTTATAGATTTCCTTCTCACGTTTTGCACAGTTCTACCCAATAGAACTAGTCTATCTTTATCACATTTGATTTATGTGCAAATTTTCGGTTCTTGCCACCACCCCTGTCTTAAGATAAGCTCGCACCCTTTCCCCGCACCTCCAAGCAAGGTTCAAAATCCGATCAGGGACTGTGAATTGCTTTCACCGACCAGTTATTTGTAAACGTAGTATTTGCGATTTCTTTGCAGTGTTGGAACAATATTGTATTCACGAACTCTTCAAACATATTGTGCTTGCATCATACGATAAACATTGGTGCAACATAGCAGCGCTCTACCTCCTACCACATTAAACTTTGTACATTACATCAATATTGTGACAACATTACAGCTGCAACAAGTTTGAGCTCCTGTAACATTGCACTTCCAATGCAATATCCACGTTGCTGCAACATTGCAACATCAATGCTACATCTTCCAACACAAAATCAATCATTGCAACAACGTTGTTTGCTACCAGAAAAAAAAATCAGGCTATATCGGCTCTTGCTTCCACTTCTGATCGATGGTTAACTGCGGACTGTTGTAGGCATGCAAGCATACCACAATCATGAGGGAAAAGTTATATAAGGACTCCTTCGTCAGTATTTTTCGAGTGACAACGCAAAACCTAACCAAGTATCAGGCATACAAGCGCCGGGTAAGAATTAATGACGTCACTACCTCTCTACGCGGCTTTTGGCCGGATTGTTTTACCTCCGGCCTTAACCCCACGCCCAAAAACAGTGCGAGGAACACGCGCCGGCCGGGGGAGCCGCTCCCGGCGCCGCTCACACCTTTGGCATTGGGTTAAGGTAAAGATACTTTCACGAAATGTATGCCGTCCCAGCCAGTAGTCAGAGGAATGTAATCACTGTGTTTAATCCTATGCATCGTGTGGGAAGGTAGACACACATTCTGGTACAAATACGGGCACCAGTTTCCGCACAAAACTGGTTCTCGGTCAATCTCACCAAATTATTGCATATGTCAACATTACTTGCTCATGTCTGCTTGATGTCAGCATTACTTCAACAGAGTTCAACCTCAGGTCCTACCTAAGCAGCTAAATCAATACTTTGTTAGTGTCGGACCTAAAGTATCAGCAGAGGTCAAACGCCAGGCAAACATGTCTGCACACACACCTCTCAGTTGCTAGCTATCGCGCGTCTCTACCAGCTCCTATAAAGTATCACCCATATCCTCGAACAGATAGCCAAAATTGTCATGGACATGAGAAGCACAGGTGCTTGCGGACCCGACGGGATCTCTATTAAGGTTATCAAATGTATGCTCTTTTTATCGGAAACGTGCTGCTCGACATTATAAACACATGCCTGACTACAGCTGATATCCCCGCCACTTGGAAACAGTCAATAGCAACTCCCATTCACAAATCAGGAGATCCTTTGGATCCCTCTAATTTTAGGCCCATCTCATTGGTTCCGGTTATCGCCAAAATCACAGAGGGGTAGTGCAGAAACAACTTCATCACTACCTGAACTCAAACCACCTACTGGCCCAAACTCAGCACGGCTTCAGACCACACCACTCTACGGAAACCACTCTCATCTCAGTCACGGAGAAAATACTAGCAGCGATGGACCGTTCGGAAGTAGCTCTGCTTTGCATTCTGGACCTCAGTAAATGCTTCTACGTAATAGACCACACCAAACTGCTCACTAAACTAGAACTCCATAGAATCGATACTCACTGGTTTATGGCATATCTGGGAGGTCACACGCAGGCTGTTAGCATCTCAGATCAACGCGGAAACAGGCATCTATCCTCCTTTCTCCCAAACACCATAGGTGTTTTTCAAGGCTCATCACTAGGTCCACTCCTCTATTGCATCTTTTCGAACGACCTCAGTTTGCACGTCCCGGTAGCACACGTCACTCAGTTCGCAGACACCCAGGTCCTCGTCTCCGGTCGCAAATCTGATCTCCCAAATCTGATAAGGCAGATGGAGACATGTCTGACCCAACTCTACGACTACTCCCTGGATAACGGTTTGCAGGTAAACCCGACCAAAACTCAGCTTCTCACGTTCGGATCGCGTCAAAATTTTCGCAATATTACCCCGATACGGGTGTGCTTTAGGGACGCCGTGACAGATGAGCCATTCGTGTAGGAACCTTGGGGTGACATTTGATCGCCACATGTCGTGGGATTCCCATGTAGCTGTTGTGGTCCGCAAGTGCACTGGATTCCTTCTGGCCCTGAGCCATCTGCGTCACCATCTGCCCACCAGTACTCTCTTCACTATTGTTGCAAGTCCTATATGTGATTCTCTGTTTCAGTAAAGAAGAATGCATGATTTAAAGTTGCATGAGAGTCAGTAAATTGGTGGCATGTAAAATGTGCTGCACATTGCCTCTTAACATTCATCACCGGCGGAGTTGGAACACTTTTGGTACGTTTATGTCTACGCGGGTGATTGGTGTGGTTGACAGATGGAATCCTGTTCGCTGGATGCTGATTATAGGCTATTCATTGCTGGCTTGCTCACCTTTACTTCATTGTTGAGGTTGTATAAAGTAATGGCTTGTCGAAGTGCTTACCGCGAATGTACTTGTGTTGTTGCGCATGGTTTTGGATGCTATCTGTGTAACCTGTTATTGGATTGGGTTTGTTGCAGAAACCACACCCACACACTGCATGTCAATGCATGCCTAGCTCTGGCTCGTGGTCCTAAGTTCCTGCTGGCCTCTGACTGCCCTGGTATTCATGTTTGTGTGCCTTGCCCCTAAGCCTAACACATCCTGTGTTGGTGCGCATGCATACAGAACTTGCAGGAAACTTGAATAAATGCAGCACGGTGTGCGTCTCAACAAACGACTTTACCGGCGGTGATGACAACTATAGTCAATAGCCTAGTTATATCCAATATCCGCTACTGCATTTCTGTTTACGGGAACGGGTCGGCAGCAAACATCCACAGACTAGACAAGATCATTAACTTCGGCACTAGAGTTGTGTCAGGTCTACGGAAATTTGATGATATTTCTGATGCCCGTAATGAGTTGGGTCTCTTCACCGCAGCTGATCTGCATCTATTTCACAGCCTTACTTTGCTCCACAAGATCATTCTGACGGGTGAGCCAACGCACATTGCCGGTCAAATCACTGCAAACTATACCCTGCACGATAACCGTCATACACGTGCAGAGGACCACCTGCACCTGCCAGCCATACACAGAGAGGCGGGCCGCAGGATATTTCTCTATTCGTCTGTCTTCCACTATAACAAACTTCCTACTGAAACAAGAACATCGAGGCTGTCTAGCTTCAAGAAACATGCACTAGCTTATCTCCACGAGCAACACTAGTCAGACACAAAAAAAAACTTACACAATGGATATGTGTACACTATGAACTCACCTTAAGGCCATCGCTTTCCCATCACTTCTATAAACTACTCGTTTATAGCTCGTGTTGCAAGCACGGTGTGTGTAGTGCAGATAGTGATATGGGTATTGTATTATGTTGGCGTATGAATGTTTGTTGCGCATCTGCTCCCACTATTGACCACAAATCTATCCTTTCTTTGTAAATATCTGCGAGTTATACTCAGACTGTCCATGAAAGCCACAGTACGTGGAGGGCATGTATCGTGATATAAATAAATAAATACATAAATACTTGCCCATGCCTGCTTGATGTCAACATTATTTACCCATGCGTGACGTGTGATGCCCAACGGACATATGTGCAGTCAAAATTAATTCAAATGAGAGCTGAAGATCTCTCAAGAAGCCAGTGAGGCCAAGTTATTATTTTCAAGACATTTTCAGATTGAATAGGGAAAATGACAAATTAACATTAGCAGGGTACCAAAACCAGGAGGATCCAGGCAACCCCCGCCCCAAGTCGCCCACCTGGAATCTGAAGCTATGGGTTCAAATATACCTTAAATAGACCTGGAACAAATTTCCTCCTAGTTCAGCATGACACATGAGTGATAACAGCCGACATCACCCACACGGTGGCAGGCTGGTCAAATTCAACAACATGGGTGCCGTTTTATATACTTTTGAGGTGGCAAGTGCCCGTCAAAGTTGGCTGCTCCCGAATAATTTAAACTTCTGACATCAGATCCAATATAGTATGCCCCCAATCCGTTGGGGTCCATGGCCTTCATATGTTGTGCCCAACTAATAATTCTCAGACATCAACGCCTAGAAATGCACGAAATGTGCAGTACAAAAGAGACGACTTTTTGGCAATCTTCGCGAATTAGGCACTGCTTTTTATGAAGGAAATACTTTTTATGACAGCCTTGCCATCGGGTTTTCAGCTTTTGAGGGTCTGAGGCCTCACCATTGCGTGCTGGCCGACGGCGGGGCATATATAACGTCTGTGTATGGTTTCCTTGCACATTGATTGATGCTGTGCCTCGGCCGACGAGCATATTTATATCCTTAGTGGCACACAGGGGCGTCGATTTGTATCCCTTTGTGGGGGCCATGGCCCCACCAATGTTGATCTTGGCCCCCTCAATGTTGATTTGCCCCCCCCAATAACCTATGCTATTTTATGCTGAGAAGAAAGTTGAAGGGGAAAAAACACCATGCTACTTACAGAACTTAGTTGATGCCAACCAGCACATTTTGTACTGAAATGAAACATATCTGGATTGGATAGTGGATTGACTCTCCACCTTTTGCTGAAAAATTGAACATTTTGTGAAAAAAAACAAAAAGGAGTTGGATTTCCTTCCACTTTGCAATCACAACTTACATCATAAAATGTCGAGATTGGCTGATGCTGATGCATTTTAAACCAGATTATCTGAAAAATCTGCAAAGCCACTAGACAACAATTGCATTGTCATAATGATGCTTGCACACATGACCAATGGCAAAAGCACATGCATATGGAGCTTGAACTGGACTCATTCCACTCTCAATTTCCAGTCATTGTCAAACTTGCACACAATCCAGCCCAGTCAACAACAATCAGTTTTCATTGAGATTGTGGATATACAAACTATATTTATCTTCAGCAGCCAACCCATCACACTCTAAGCTTGATATTTACCTAGGTACCCACCTATATCCCAATGACAATGTGCATATATTCAATATTGATACGGAGCATCCCAGTCTCGACCTGCATCAAGAGCCACATGCGAGCCAAATATCTACCAGCTTATGATGCCATGAAAGAAAAAAGTCAGCAAGAAGCTGCATGCACACTGTATTATAATTGCTATTCTTGAAGAAAGCAATAGGTAGGTACTAAGCCGTAGCTTACAAGACTTTCTAAACGAACCGTGTAAGTTATACAAGGTCAAAGCCCAGCCCTGGACAATAGCAATCAGCTGCTGGGGTGTAGTTTAGCTACATATGTGACGCTTCTAGGCGATTATGATCAATGTCATTTTTGTACATCTACGAGCGCCAAATTGACCAATCAGAGTGCAGCGTTATTGTGAAAATAGCAAGAAAAGCTTTTGTCTGTTTGTGTATGGATGAGTCGCGTGCATTGTAGGTTGGATAGGCTGTGTTCTGGAATGGTTATTATTATCGATACGCTGCGTAGTTGGGCCGGCATGTTGTGCATGGTGATTTTCGCCTCCCTGAAATAGGATTTTGTTTTGTGCCAGAATACAGCCATCAGTCTGGCACAGCATGTTGTAGCTTTTCCGGTTTCCGAAAAATCCGAGGATCGCCAATGCATGCATGGAAGCTAGCTGTGAGGTATGCTGCTTTGGTATCTCCAATAATACCGTTGCTTTTAGGTTATTTACCATGAATAGGGGGTAGATAGGCACCTGCCTGTTTGCTATGCATCAAGTAGTTACACACCTATATGTCACCTGTCTTTTTAATGTTACTTTAAGCCAATTTGTAAAAAAATTTAATCCTATACTTTAACAAATGACAAGTGGCCATGGTCCAGACTGCGAAGTATGGCAAAGAGCTCTCTGGTCTGTGGGACAATCAGGGGTGAAGCCTTGGATATGTTTTTAGGCCTCATGTTCAGATCATAACCACCATATGCCATTTCCACCACAAGCCTATGGGCATATATGTTGGCTGTGGGTATGCACCATACATATGCTGTATACCCAGACTGCAAAGTATGGCAAACAGCTCTATGAGGCCCACCAGCAGTGAAAACATAGGCATCCAAATGCACAGGGAGGACAAAAACCTGCACCGGGGAGATTAAATCAGGCACGAACTGCAAAAAATAACTTGAATAAGAAAATTTGTGAATGTCCAGTTTGGTGTAATTTCTGATTTCTTGGATAACAAATTTGTATGCAATGTCTATAAATGTGCTGAACATGATCTGACCACACTAAGAAAATTTGTGAATTTCCAGTTTGGTGTAATTTCTGATTACATTTTCAAGTTTTCACGTATTTTTCATGGAGGATACATGAAAACACCCATGTAGTGCATGGACAAAGGTTCAATATAATATGAGGGTATAGGTAGAGTTGCACTTGACTGCCTGAGTTGGTGTGGAATCATCTTGTGCCATTTGGCATACAAATAAAAATAAAAATGTACATTTCTCTAGAACTGGAACATTCCTGTTGCAGTTTTATATGTCACAGTAAGAGTGTATCTGCAACAGAAGTGGCTGCATCAGTCTTACCTGTTTGAAGTGTATAATAACTATTTCTCCAAATTTTGGAATGCATTTTGTTTCCAATGTTTGCTCTGCCATTTATGGAAATCCTTTGTGGCATATGTTTGATTTGTTTTGACTGCCTGTTATTAATGAACTTAAAAGTAATTGCATTACAACAATATTATGAATAACCAAAGCAGTTTAATCTGATGTTCTTATCTGTGCATTATGTGTGACACTGTTTAGTTCATTAGTATTTTTTTACGATATTATTTTGATGTTTCAGTGCTTCTGGAAATCCTGAGCCAGCAGCAGAGCACACTGGAGACAGTTATGTTCACTAGCCTGATGATGATGTTCTGCTTGAACCTAAGGATGCTGATGCTGGTCCCAATCCCAGCTGTCCATCACCAACACAGGGTGACATGAAGAAGCAGTTGGAGCTACTTCAGCAGGAGCTCAGCAAGTTTCAGGGTGCATTGATTGTGGCAAAGGGCACTGCCGCTAGGGAGATGGTGAACATGCTCAAAGTTCTCACAAAAAGAACACCAGCCCGTCACCAGTCGAACTTCTGCATCGGTGCCGCCCCGGCCGTGTCATGCCAGGCGCCGGCGCGACCGGAGGCCGGGTCGTTAGCCGATTTCCCGAGCTCGGCTCTCGACCGGCCCAGCGGTACTAGCCGGGAGGCGTCGACCGGCAGCGCAGGTGACCTGCGGTGCTTCAGAAGCAGCTGTGGCTCGGTCCTGGAGAGGACAGAGCTGGTCGGAGGAAAATTGGGCGGTGGACCGGAGATCGTCTATCTGCAACAGCTGGGTGTGCAGGAGACGGTCGCGACAGAGCTATCTGAGGGCGAGCAGCAGGCTGCTCGATATGGCATGGCCTATGTCGCCGGCTACCACGGCGCCAAGTGCGCAAAGAGGAACCTCAATTACCGGGCTCTATCTGCTCTACAAGAGACAGTGCAGAGGATGAGGTGCTGGTAGTCGCCGAATGGATCAGGCTGCTGAGTCACGGTGCACCCCACATTCCGTCCGCTCAGTGGATGGAGTGCCTCGACCAGTTCGAGGTCGTGTTTTGCACCTTGCATGCTGGCAAAGAAGTAGTGCGTCGGACCCCTAAACAGGCGATTAATAAGCTTAGTCGGGCTCCTGGGGTTACCAAAGGCCTGGCCTAGTTGCTGCAGGAGAAGGTGGCCAAGTGTCAGCACTGAGCCCCTGGAGCTCTACAGCGGACTGCGCTAGCTGACGCGGCGCGCAGAACAGCCGGGGGGGGGGCGCTTGCAGAAGGCTGACATGCTCTCTGTAACTGACTCCGTCAAGACGCCAGAAACCCGACGGAGTTTTGTAAGGCGCCGCGTATCTGCACGGACCGCTGCATACGTATAATGGTGGACTATGCGGACACGGTTTTTCCCCAGTGCGATGTTTATATACATATATATACATATATATATAGGTAGGTATATATATATATATATATATATATATATATATATATATATATATATATATATATATATATATACAATACTTACAAAACTCCGTCGGGTTTCTGGCGTCTTGACGGAGTCAGTTACAGAGAGCCTGTCAGCCTTCTGCAAGCGCTCCCTGGCTGTTCTGCGCGCCGCGTCAGCTAGCGCAGTCGGCTGTAGAGCGCCAGGGGCTCAGTGCTGACACTTGGCCACCTTTCCTGCAGTAACTAGGCCAGGCCTTTGGTAACCCCAGGAGCCCGACTAAGCTTATTAATCGCCTGTTTAGGGGTTCGACGCACTACTTCTTTGCCAGCATGCAAGGTGCAAAACACGACCTCGAACTGGTCGAGGCACTCCATCCACTGAGCGGACGGAATGTGGGGTGCACCGTGACTCAGCAGCCTGATCCATTCGGCGACTACCAGCACCTCATCCTCTGCACTGTCTCTTGTAGAGCAGATAGAGCCCGGTAATTGAGGTTCCTCTTTGCGCACTTGGCGCCGTGGTAGCCGGCGACATAGGCCATGCCATATCGAGCAGCCTGCTGCTCGCCCTCAGATAGCTCTGTCGCGACCGTCTCCTGCACACCCAGCTGTTGCAGATAGACGATCTCCGGTCCACCGCCAAATTTTCCTCCTACCAGCTCTGTCCTCTCCAGGACCGAGCCAGGTATGCAATATATATATATATATATATATATATATATATATATATATATATATATATATATAAATATATATATATAGGTAAAATAATAGGCAAAATAACCGTGAGGCAAATTAACACCCAAAAAGGGCTTGGATTTGAGTAATATAGGATGAAAAATAATGCTCAAATAAAAAAAAGGTGTAACATAACCTTACCTAACCTAGCCTAGCCTTCCATGCAAGAAATGATTTTTTTAAGTGCACAATTTCCAAACAATTTTCTTTCTCAAACATTTTCAACTTAAAAAGCCTAATATAACCTAATCTAGCTTGAACTGTTTTTGAAGAAAAATCTTCTTTTGAAAAAAAAAATTACTAACTTACAACAAAAGCCTAAGCCTAAAGTCTAAAGGCTACACCATAACATTACTTCTACAATGCATATCACATAAACCAATCTCGATTGTCCTACTCACTCAGGACACCATAGAAGTCATTTAATGAAAATGTTACTTCATCCCCTGTATTGTTAATGTAAACAAAAGTCTTTTGAACCATATGTTATGTCCTTCACAGTGTTGCTCCATCCACCTCCAACTCCAACCCTGACCAAAATTCAGGAGCGCATCCATCTCCAAAGCAGCCTGTGGAAGAAGGTATGTATTGCAGCATAACTACTGTGATCTGAATTCCATGGTATCCCTGTTGCCTTATAATCCATCCTTGCCGATCCATGTAGCAGATGTTTGACTTTCCTCAAACTGTCTGGAGAACTGGGGAGTTGAAATCACACGTGAGTGATGAAACAGATGAACTATTCCTGGATTCTTATGTTGCATCATTGCATGGTACAGTGACATACCGAATGGGTGGGGTGTGGGGGGGGGACATTGTGGGCAGTTGCCTCCCCCCTCCTGACAGGTTGTGGGGCCCCCAAGAATCCGCCGAGCTCAGGAAAAAAAATGCATCATGCTCCCTAAAAATCCCGCTTGGTCCACCAAAAATCGCACCGGGGCTCAGACAAATCACATTGGGGGCTCCCAAAGTAGCGCACGCGCCCCTGATAGTGACGCTGTGGCCGCACAAGTTTGCACCTGGGCCCACGAAAATCACGCTGGGGCCGCAAACGGTCGGGCCAGGGCCTCCTGAAAATCACGCTGAGACTGGGGGTACTAAGAATTCTCACCAGGACCACTGAAAATCACACTAGAGGCATGACAGGTCGCACCGTGGCTTTAAAAGTCTCGTTGAGATCACCCAACAAATGAAGCCGGGGAAATGAAAACCAGTCCGGACACGGAAAATAAATCTTGGATCTCAACAATGGCTCCAAAAGCCCACAAGGCGTGTTGGGCCCACAAAAACGTGTCGTAGCCACTAAAACTCGCGCAAGGGATCCCAACAAGTGACCACGGGGCCCCAAAAAATCGCACTTAGACCAAAAAAATGTCACGCAGCTTCTCTTGAAAATCTCACTGGGGCCAAAACGTCGCGCCGGAGCCCCACAAGTCGCAGCTGGCTTCCCAAGAACCAATATATACCCGGAATGTCACCCTGCGGACACAAAAATTGCGTCAAGGATCCACAAAATAAGAAGTCGTCGGACGCCGGAAAAGAAACCTGTTGGGGCATCGAAAAAAAACGCACCGGGAGCCCGAAGAATCGTACCGGGGTCCAAAAATGGGGCTTACAAAAAATAGACTTCACCACAAAAATCACAAGGGGACTATCGAATCGACCAGAGGACGGGAAAATTCAGAATGGGTCCCGAAAGGAAATTATCCGAAGGGCTTTTCTACTCTCGATCGTGCAATCTGCGGAAAAAAACACGTTGAGCAGCCGCAGTGGCGTACTAAAGGGAAAAATGCCCCTCCCTGTTAGGCACCAACGAAATACTTTCACTCATCGTCATCACAGTTCAGGTCTGCTGTGCTCTGGTGCTCCATCAAGGCCGGTGTGTTTTAGCCTGCATCTGATCGCTGAAGTATTTTTATTTAAGCCGATGTGTGTTTGTTGGTGTGTGGAGTTAGGAGGAGGGTAACGGTGACGGTGACGGTGAAGATAGATCCGAGCCCACTATATGGCACTGCAGTCGCATGCTATTATTCAGAGTTGTTATGTTGACATGTACTGTGCACTCCTCTTTTAATTATGTGACTTCACCAGTTATTGGACGATTTTCCCCGTTGGTGAGGATGCTGAATAAACATAAACATACACGTCGTCGAATAAAAATAAGAATTTCTGAGATCTGAAAATATAGTGGGCGAAATCCGATGAGTTTTTGGTTGGGGGGGGGGGCGGGGGTCTAGTGCGTTGGCACTTCGTCCCCCCCCCCCACAATGTTTTTCAAAAATCGATACCCCTGGTGACACAGCATCACAGCTGACGTGTCACCACCGTATCGCCCACGCACAATCGCACTACTCTAAGCAGCTGAGTCTCTCTGTCTCTCTCTCTCTCTCTCTCTCTCTCTCTCTCTCTCTCTCTCTCTCTCTCTCTCTCTCTCTCTCTCTCTCTCTCTCTCTCTCTCTCTCTCTCTCTCTCTCTCTCTCTCTCTCTCTCTCTCTCTCTCTCTCTCTCTCTCTCTCTCTCTCTCTCTCTCTCTCTCTCTCTCTCTCTCTCTCTCTCTCTCTCTCTCTCTCTCTCTCTCTCTCTCTCTCTCTCTCTCTCTCTCTCTCTCTCTCTCTCTCTCTCTCTCTCTCTCTCTCTCTCTATCTCTATCTCTATCTCTATCTCTATCTCTATCTCTATCTCTATCTCTATCTCTATCTCTATCTCTATCTCTATCTCTATCTCTATCTCTATCTCTATCTCTATCTCTATCTCTATCTCTATCTCTATCTCTATCTCTATCTCTATCTCTATCTCTATCTCTATCTCTATCTCTATCTCTATCTCTATCTCTATCTCTATCTCTATCTCTATCTCTATCTCTATCTCTATCTCTATCTCTATCTCTATCTCTATCTCTATCTCTATCTCTATCTCTATCTCTATCTCTATCTCTATCTCTATCTCTATCTCTATCTCTCTCTCTCTCTCTCTCTCTCTCTCTCTCTCTCTCTCTCTCTCTCTCTCTCTCTCTCTCTCTCTCTCTCTCTCTCTCTCTCTCTCCACGGTGAGGCGGTCATGGTCGGTGCTTTTGTGCGAAACTCTGTATTATTCGTTATCCGGGATGCGGCTCAAAGTTACTATTGGGGTAAATCCCAATGCGTCCTTCCATCGTTAGCGCTGTGCACCAGCGATTCATACAAAATCTCCACGGTGAGGCGGTCATGGTCGGTGCTTTTGTGCGAAACTCTGTATTATTCGTTATCCGGGATGCAGCTCAAAGTTAATTGGGGTAAGTCCCAATGCGTCCTTCCATCGTTAGCGCTGTGCACCAGCGATTCATACAAATGCCTTTTCATACAAAAGCCTAACTACCACAAAACACGGCAGCAGTAGCAGCGTTCCGGTCTGTATTGATTCCTTACATAAGGCAGGTGCGGTAAATCGTTACCCTTCAGCATTCCTCGAAAACTGAGTCTCATCACCATCACCAAGATTAAGTTATTTATTGTTGCCTCTCAGCGTCTGAAATGTGTAGTGTGGCCGCTAAACCTGGAGCTCGGTTACGTGAATCGCTTGTTTTGAGGAGCATACAGACAACTTCAACGCTTTGTGCCGTTAGATAGAAAGATAACGTGAAAGTAGAGATAATGATAGATCTGCGGATGTCGACCATTGTGCACGTCGAGTCAGTAATGCACATGATGCACATATGCACCTGCTACGTTCATGATTCGCTTTTAGCTATGTGTGCTTGGAACTCAAATGCGCTGTGTGATATCAAGTAATTCCCTAAGAAATGGAAGGATTCCACTTATATAATTTCTTGGAATGCGAACGGGGTTTTTCACTGCACGGAAATCTTCATTTTAAGGTTATGTCAGCGTGCATAACGTGCATAGGAATGGGATTGAGGCCAGACGTGTCGGTGGCGGGAACAGAGCTTTGTTTACGTTTCGACACACAATACACGACGATGATGCCAGCCGCGGCAATCACGATTGCTGCCGGGATTACCAATGCTGAGTGACCCAGTCTAGCATGATATCTAAGGTCGCGGACAGTCCGTAGCTGGAGCTTCAGTTGCGAGATTGGAATGTCGAGATTGGGCAGGCTAGACAGGACATTGGACTCGGGGCTATGTTCAAGGATGGGCAACTGTGCACGGAGATTTTGTTCAGTCAGCTCGGCTAGACGGGTCAGCTGCTTACGCAGTGATTCGACACGGTCGATGACTAGGCGGGACGTCTGGGTTTTGACGGTGTGGATTCTGAAGTACTTTGAAAGTAGTGAGCAGCCGTTTCTCAAGTGCACCAACTGTGCATGTTCTGTAGTAGTAAAGTCGGAGGTGTCATTTCCGCAAACTAGGTGAATTTCTATCGGAGTTCCAGCGATTATTAGCCAAAAAATGTTTTGTTGCACTTCTAGTGCCCTTGGGGTACTTTTCTGTGACACACGTGTTTTACACTGAGTTGCGATTTCAACTGAGTCGCGAAAGTATATCGACTTCACACAAGATGACGTGGTAGTAGTGAATTGCTCAGCACTGTGAAAGTGACAAATGTTAATTGTTGTTGTAGGCAGATATGAATGTCCTCTTCGATTTCAAGGTATCTAGCCTTGTCTTTTCTAAGAGCAAGGTATTTTACTTTGCCTGTGTCAAACTTTGTTTCCAGTGACAAGTTGTGGCATGGGAGGTTCGTGTTGAAGATCTCGAACACTTCGAATTATTGGTCAGGAATTGTTACTACCGGAATGGGCAGCAGCACGTAGGGATTAGCTTTCGCTACCAGCGTGGATGTATGTATCAGCTGATACTATTTCTCTAAATCGTCGGGATGGTAAGGTAGAGCTTTTTCGCTAGGTAGGGCGTTTTTTATGTTTGACAGAAGGTCACGCAGTTGGGCTGGTTCGACAAACGAACGGGACATAATGCCATGAGCCAGCAAGCTAAGTTGTAGCTGCAACTCTGAATGTTGTACACGGCCTGTTGAAGAATGGCTCGGGCGTTTTCAATTACTTTCGTAATCTGATTTTGCAGGTTGATGTATATTTCGAAATTTTGCATCTCGGTCTGTTCAAGTTTCGAAACCTGGCAAGTTAAGTTGTTTACTAGGCGGCTGATGTGGTTGATTGCTTTTCGATTGGTCTGAACTGCTGTGTTTGTCCGGTTCATCAGGGACACGCTTTCTCCTAAAACATGTATGATCTGGTCGTTGCCAATTTCTACTGTGTTCAGACGGTTCAGGACGGCTTCTAAGTCAGCATCTGTGGTGGTTCCGAACATGAAGGATAGGGCTTCTCCGACGAATGGCAGCACGGACCTTTTGGGCCTATTTAAGTTTAGTGGGATGGTTGATCGAGCTGCTTCAAGGGTATCGGCTAGGTTTAGCCGAAGTGTGGTCAGGCGGTCGTTCAGCTGGGATTTCACATTGATTGCGTATGGGAAGTGTGGATGGTCAGTTAGGTACTGGGTTATACGTTTTTCAAACACATGTAACGTGTGGTTCATCTCAGTCAACATGTTTGACACATCATCGTTTGGAATTGGTATATGCACATTCCATGTTTCATGCGTAGCATACACTGCACCGCGCGGTAAAAACAAAGCTCCGTGGGTAGTTTCAAGTATAAGGAACATCAGGATAGGGATTATTTTGACCACCCGCGTTATTCTGCAACAAAATAAAAACTAGTATCATACTCAGACAACAGTTGGTTTGACGTTACAGCGTCCTACTTAACATCCTCATGCCTGTACAGGGCAATCCATTAAAGATGACGCTACTCGCGCCATCGCAGATGGCTTCACTGAGCCTTGCAATACACCGTCATACTATTTGAAATGACACACAGGTCCACATTCAGCAGCATCGTCAGCTACTCCAACATCGATTTGAACAATTCCGTTTGCGATTTAATTTGTGCCAGCATCATTGCGTTATGTTTCTCCACGAAAGTTGCGAATATGCTAGCCTTATCAGGTTTTATTTTTACATATTCAACATCAGCACCATATTCAGAAGTGACGTATCGTCGTAAATCTGTAATTTTTCTGGGGGACAATCGGCGTCCGAAGTTACTTCTAAAGGTCGTTTTTCCTGGGGAACTCCCGGTGGGCTTTCAGCTGTGTTTCTCATGCGTTCTGCTAGTTCTGATAAAGGTAGGTTATCCTCTGAGTCATTGTTCTGAGGTTTTGCAAGTTTCATTACCCGTGAATGTAATTTTTCACTCTCTGATTCACTAGACGTAGGCAGAGGTCGTTTCATACGTTCAGCTATTTCGGCCAACGGCAACTCATCCTCGGAGTCACTGCTAGTGGCTGGGGCCTGATCTGGCTCGGTGGGCTGGGTGAGCGCTGACCCAGTTTCTTGTCGGTCCGACGCGACCGGCGGCGGTGGCATTGAGCCAGGTATGACCGCTCCCGTCTCGGGCACTGCGGTGTCATCAGCCATTGTTCCGGACGGTATGTCTACTTCCATGTAGCTATTGTCATCTAGTCTACCGCTCGGGCCGGCTTCGGCCCGCTTGGCTAACCTTGGAGGCTGAATGCGTTCAGGTGTGATGCGATCTGATTTATACTTTTTCTCTAGGTACTTTCTGTTAATAGGCTCATCGATGTCTTTCGTGGGTTCCCAGGCGGTAGTGGGATCAGCTAATCGTAGTTTTGTACATGCACTAGACGAGTTTTTCCATTGATCTGGTTCCTAATCACGTAATTTACAGCGCTGGTTTGTTTGAATATTATAAAGTATGGTTTCCAGGGTAGCGATAGTTTGGGAGAGGTGCCAGGTTGTACAGTGGTATCATAGTAATTTACACCGGGTTTCCTATTTTAAAATTACGTGGCTTCACTTTTCGGTCTGCGTAAGCTCGATTTTTCTCGTGGCTCTCGACGATGTGTGTTTTCACATGACTATATCCTTGGTGCAAATTAGCTAATATTTTTGGTACGTAATCTTCTCAGTAGTATCTAACTTTCGGTTGTAGCAAATTGTCTAGGGGGAGGACTGAATCTCGACCATATAGCGTGAAGAAGGGTGATATCGTGACTGAACTTTCAATATTTGCCGTTCGGTAGGCAGCCAGAGTTGCGGGGATTTTCTTATCCCAGTCATCTTGATTTTGGTTAATTGCTTTTGCTAATATATCGTTTTGTACCCTATGATACCTCTCGACGCGCCCATTTGCCTGAGCGCGATACGCACTGGTGGTGATATGTCGAATGTTCAGGCATGTTTCTAGTTCATCAATTACTGTATTTATGAATTCCGTGCCCAGATCTGAAAGAATTACTCGTGGGCAAGAGTGTCGTGGAATAATCTCCTCCATAAGAATTTTAGCAACCGTTTTGGCGTCCTTTCTTTCGGTGCAGAAACTTTCCGGCCAAGAAGAGAAGTGATCAGTGATTGTGATGACATATCGGTTACCGTTTTGTGTTTCTGGGTATGGTCCACAAGTGTCGACAGCAATCATTTAAAATGGGTAATGTGGCACGGGCATCTCCTGCATTGGGGCCGGAGCTGCCTTGGCCCGTCGTCCTGCGCAGAGCACACAAGCTTTGAGGTAGGCTACTGTATCTCGCCACATACCACTTCAGTAATATCTAAATTTAAGTTTCTCATATGTTTTTGCCAATCCCATATGTCCGGCAAAGAAGCCTTCATGGAACTCTTTCAGTACTTCATTTCTCAAGCATTGTGGTACGCATAGTTGTAGTCCAGGGAACGGTCCACAGCCTGGTCCTTCACTAACTTTATAAATGAGTCTGTCTAGTTCCATGTATTGTAGAACCCTGTCTTTGTAATCCGCGTGATTCTTATCGTTCATTACTTTCCGAATTTTTGCTATTTCCTCATCTGCTTTTTGAAGTTTCTCAATGTTTTCCCACTTTACTATTATGTCTTTGAACTTTTCCTCTCTGCTCCACGCTTCCTCTGGTTTTCCGAATTCGGTGTTCCTAAAATCGCCCATGGGGACATGGTCGGAATCGATGATGTTTACTTTTTGCTCGGTTTCATACATTCTGCTAAGGTGGCCTGCCACGACATTCTTGCTGCCTTTTATGTAGACCACCTCACAGTTGTGTTCTGATAGCATGATTGCCCATCGCTGTAGGATGGGATTTTTCATTTCCGAAAGATTCAAAAATGTAAGTGGTCGATGATCCGTCATAATTGTGAATTTCGATCCAAGTAGATATTGGCGTAATTTCGAAATTGACCAGACACAAGCGTAAGCCTCTAATTAGATAATTGACCATTTCCGTTGGGTTTCATTAAGTTGTTTTGACAGATATTGTATCACTCATTCCTCACCATCATGGTCCTGTACTAAAACCGCTCCAACTGCTCTTTGTGAGGCATCTGTATATAATTTATAGCCCTTAGTGATATCTGGGTAGGCCAGTACTGGTGCAGAAGCTAGTTTTTGTTTTAACGTTGCAAATGCGTTTTCGCAATCATCTGTCCAGATGAATATGGCATGTTTCTTTGTTAAGTTAATCAGCGGCGCTGTAATTTGGCTGAATCCTGGAATGAATCGTCTATGGTAAGAACACATGCCGATAAATGAGCGGACTCCTTTCACAGTGATTGGTGCTGTCATATGTTGAATGGCTTCGACCTTCTCCGGGTTTGGGTTGATGCCAGAGGCTGACACTACATGTCCTAAGTACTGGACTTCCTTCTTCAGAAAATCACGCTTCGAAAGTTTCAGCTTCAATTTGACTTTTCGTAGACGACGAAAGACTTCCTCCAAGTGAACTAGGTGTTCCTTAAATGTTTTCGAATATACTATTATGTCGTCGATGTAAGCTGTTGCAAACTGGTTCTGAATTCCTGATAATACCTTATTCATCAATTCTGAAAATTTAGACGGCGCGTTGCAGATGCCAAATGACATTTTTCGGAAGTTCCACAGGCCTAGAAAACATGTGAGCGCGGTCTTGGGTATACTTTCTTCTGACATTGGGATTTTCCAGTATCCCGATTTCAAATCTAACGATGAAAAGAAGTTCGCTCCACCGAGGGATGCGAGGATGTCTTCTATTAGCGGGAGTGGGTAGCTGTTTTTCTTCGTTACTTTATTTAATTTTCTGTAATCGACTGCAAAACGGTTACTACCGTCTTTCTTTCGTACAATGACAATGGGCGCGGCCCACGGACTGTCGGATTCTTCAATTATCTCTGCTTTGAGCATAATTTTAATTTGGTCCTCTACGTATTTTCGCTGAGAAAATGGGGTTTTGTAAGGAGCTTGACGGATAGGGGGATGGTCAGCAGTTTCCATATCCATGTGTATGACGTCAGTCGTACCGAGGTCGGCGTCGGTCGCAGCAAATAGGTCAGCGTTGGTACGTAGCAGTTGTTCGAGTTCGTCTTTGTCAGCGCCCGTCAGATGCGACAGCTGAGCTTGCTCAATTGGGTCAGCGGGTGTGGTGGCCGGGGTCAAGTCAATGTCCTGTGACATGGCAACTAGATTCTCCAAGTCCGTTTCGTCTATTTTCTCAGCGAATGCTATTACTTGGTTGTGGTACAACGCAAAATATCTGGTAGTGGTATTTATGATCCTCACTGGTAAGCGCTTATGGCGGTCTGGTTTGGCCACTACCTCGGCTATATGCAAGCCTGGCTCCTCGGAAATAAGTGGCATGTTGTCCAATGACCGCACATAGCAAGTCTGTTCCACGAGTTGTACTCTGTTCACAGCTGCCGGACACTCCACGACCGTGTTGGCCGGGATATGAATGCGTCCTTTTATTCTGACTAGTGAGGTCGCCCCCGCACTAGTCGTACGCTGGGGTCGAAGGAGAACCATGTTTCCTTCAATGCATAAGGTTTTTTCTTCGAAATCTAATTTTGCTCCGAACTCGGTCAAGAAATCATTTCCAAACATATACTGTTGTGTCAGGTTTTCCACGAGTTGGAAGCTGAATGGCTTTCTGAACTTACTCATTTCGACTCTGAAAGTTCCTACACCGATATTTTTCAAGCGATGCCCGCTGGCTGAAATGAGTGGAATGCCGTCTTTTTGATCTTCTGACAATCTGAGGGTCCGATTCTCTGCAATTTTGTCATATAATTCTTCTTAGATTAATGAGATAGCTGCTTCAGTATCCACAAGTGTTTATGCTTTTTTATTAAGATTTTGAGCCAGCACATGGGTGTGTTGGGTTTGATGCGAATTTGTTGAACTTGGTTCTGTTTCTGTTTCCGCTTCTCGGGATCTCGTTTCCTCCTGATATTTTTCCTTTCCTTCCTCTATGGTTCCTGTTTCTGTTTCTGCTTACTTTCAGCTCCACCGTGGTGTCGTTCACAACGGAGCTTTTTAGTTTCCCGCCTGTCTAGGGGGATTTGGGCAGGAACGGCACTGCCGACCCAGTTGTCCTGTTTTTGCGCATTTGATGCAAATCGGCCGACCATCGGTGCAGCGATGCAAATCGGGACCATCGGTGGTCCATTGGAATGATGGACTGGGCGGATTTGGCTGTTGTGGCCTCCAAACTCTGGGGCCTGCAGGGGGAGCGCGGCGGAGGAGGTCCATAGTTGGGTCGGGGGACATAAGTTCGCGGATACGGTGGATAGGAGGGGCGGAAGACTCGGGATCCAGACTGAGGTTGGGTTTGTGGTTTTGGTGGGTCTAATTTTTGCGCTGCGAGTTTCGACACCGTTTCGCCCAGAGATACCACTCACTTTTCTAATTTGTCAATTCGATCATTTCCTGATTGGATCATATCGACGTCCATTGGCTCATCATCCTGTTTTGGCATTCCCCTAGTCAAAAGAAGCGTTCTCTCCAAATTGTGTTCGCGTACTGTGAATGGTATCGCTTCTTCTAGGTTCCGGAAGGGGTGTCTGCACAACTTGGCGGCCAGCTGGTTACTTTGCACGCCCTTATTAAAGATGTCTATTAGTACTTCCTGCGTGGCAGGGCTGGTCAAATCTGTGTATGCTTCTTTGGCTAGAGTGAGGATTCGTTCGCCAAAATTCTGAGCTTGTTCAGATCGGTGCTGTTTTAACTCTCGCAAGGTCTCCTGGGAGCATTTTTGGTCTGCAAGATCTGAATATCTTTCCTTCATAATTTGTTTGATCTTTGCCCACGTCAAATTTGATTGATGTGTTAGCATACGTTGCAGAAATTCATCCGCAGGTCCACCGAGGGTTTTCAGACAGATTATTCTTAGCTGTTCGTCGTCCATGCTGAAGCTGATGCGATCCAGTTGTTTGATCCAATCACACAATTTAAAATGGCTTTCTCCGGTAAAGGGTTTTATGTTCTGGCTCATTCCTTGAGCGCACATCTCCATCCTTATCTGGTTAAAGCTATCAGCCAATGTTTCATAAGTAATTTCCGTCATGATTCTTTACTTTACTTATCTCTCAGTATTCTACTAAATTTAATTTTCGCATGTTTTGTGAAGAAACTGTCTGTATTATGTTTCCCAATTCACGTAAAAATCACACGTACAGTATTCAGTACACAGCGAGCATTTGAATGTACAATCCTATGACAATTCTATCGGTGGTCAAAATTGGAACGGGTGTATTTGGAAGGATTTTCTGGATTTTCCCGGGCGTACTGAATTGCTGAAGTAGCCGTTTCTCTTCCTCCTCCTGCAGAAAGGCGTGCTGTAGTCTTATCCGGTCACGTCACGGTACCAGATGTAGTGAAATCTCGTTCGTTGGCAGCGTGATGAAGTCTGGGAGCCTCGCGTCGCGATTATGCCCGTTCAAAGCACGGCGGTACGTTTTGGCTTTATATTTGTGGTTAAGGCTAGCGAGGGCCGAAAGGTGACAAGTGCCGACAGCAATTTAGTACTTTCTGTCGACACTACAACAACGGTTTACGACAGCCGGAATGATCCGTGCGCTCCGGCGGCTCGGTCAGTTCTCCTATCAATCCGGCCGGCACCCGCCGCCGGAAGGTGGCGGTCCCCTGCGGGCAGCCGTGATTGGCTGCCGCATTAATGACGGGGCGCCACGGCCCGTCGGCGATTGGCGACATACATTTTGGCACACCTCCGAACATCATGGCCGACCGCGTTTGACGTCACAACATCATGACAGCAGTGGCCACCACCTGTGGGCCGACTCAATCGGCGTATTCCTGTTGGCTGAGGGCCACATAACACAAGCAAAACAGGAACAATGTTACACACTTTGGTGTTGCTGATGCAGCACCAATTGCCAAGTCTAACATCAAGCCTGTGTTGTCGCATGGAATGAATTAACTCAAAATTTGGTTTGACAAAGCAAATCATTGGAAAGTCGATTCATTCTATGCAACACCCATACGGTTAATAATCAACTTAACCCCCACCCCGTTCGGTTTCTACGCCCTTGTTCCTCATCCTGGTAGGAATGAGCAGTTTTCGACACCCTTTTCAGTTCTTTAATAGGAAGGTATCTTCATCCGCTTCCCTGTTATCGTACCCTCATTACCACGTCCTCCATAGAAAACCATTGCCATTGACGTGCAAGAGCCCTTCTTGTAATGAGCTAGTACCAAATATCTAGGAATTAATGCTAACTGGGTACTACCGTGAATGGTGCCACTTGAGTCAATTAGTACTGCAGCGCATCATTTGTGGCGCAGCAACTCAAGCAACCGAGACGCTTCATGGCTCATTCGATATATGACGTCAGCCCGCTAGTATGACGTTGACGGAATGAAACGCCACGTCAGAGTCTGTCATCGCCTGCTACTTTCTGCCACTGCTTGTTAGCTCGTTAATTGCTGTCCCTGCCTGCCAATTTCTGGCGCCGACGTCGCAAACGTCGGGTCTGCCGAGGCAGGATTCTGCCGGAATTCTGCCACTTGTAAACAGCCCTTTAGATCTTAATGCAGCGCAATGTCGAATGACTCTTGGAGCGCTTGGACTGCTCTTGGCGGCTCTGGGCTGCTGTGTCTGTGGGCCCAAGGTGATGTTGAATCCCTGGATCAATGCTAGGCGTTCCATGTCGTTGAAGGCCTGCCAACCCAGTATCCCTGATGGGGCCTGTGGGTGAGGGGATCTGCGCTGGATTTAAGCCTATGCTGGGGTACTATTGGGCATTTAAGTCGTTGGGATCGCAAGATGTTGTGGGACTCCGATCGCGGTGCCCCAGACAGAGCAGTCAGTGTATATCTTGACAGACTAGACAGTAGATGTCCTGGCAGAGTAGCAGCATATTGGAACATCTTGATTGCACTACCCCAGGAAAGAGATGTTGAGCGGATATTCCGCTCTCGGTCTTCCCTATTTAACTATGAGCGGGCACAAATTAAGATTACAACATACTTCTGCATTGGAGGTCGGAGGGGTATATGCCCTTCCGAAAATATACCACAATGCCACCCGTTCTTGTAGGCCTAGAAGGGGTCCTTGCCGTCAGATGAGGCCCTCATAGGTCACCAATTGTTCCTATTCCTATCCCTAGAAGGTCTTCGAATTCTCCAAATTCCCGGAAGCTCTGCAACTCTCAGGATCCCTAAAATTATTGCAGCATTCGATCTTCCAGGAGCCCTCCAACGCCTGCAAGTGCCAGTGAATTATAAGCGCCCCATGCAGTGAAAAGTGGCCGCAGCCCCCCCCCCACGACGTTAAGAAGCACCCCAGGTTTTTGAGGTCCCTCCAGCTTCAAGGTGTCATGCCAGCTTGAAGAGGCATCGTCAACTTCGAGTGGCCTTCCCGCTTTCTCAAGAGCTCCTCCAGCTTCAGGAGGCCCACTCCAACTCTCAAGAATCATTCCTGTTCTCAGCCGGTCCTATAACTCTCGGAGGTTCATGAGGTATCTGGGTCCATCACATTCTTCGAATTCCCAGCGGCTCTCCACCTCAAAAGATCTCTCCTCCCACTGTCTGGGATTCTCAAAATCTCAGAAGTTCCTCAAATGCTGAAATTCCTAGGGCTCTCCATCTCCCATAGCCCCCGAACACCAGGTACACGTCTCTTTCCAGGGGCCATCCAACTCCTGTTCGAGTTATGTAATCGAGCCGAGCCGATCAAGCCGAGAGTCAGCTTAATCTCACTATTTTGCGAGTTCTTAAAAAAGCTCGTCAAACAGAATGTTCAGACTCATCTTGATGGGTATAACCTTTTAAGGGATACTCCACATGGATTTTTGTCTGAGATATTTTGCTTAGCTAATCTACTGGAGTTCATGGAAAATGTAACTGGAGTAGCTGTAGTGTACTTAATTGTTAGCAAAACATGTCATAAAGTTCCGCGAAAGTGTCTAATGGGGTAGGAGGCTAACGTTTAACAATTGTTTTATTTAGGGTCCTTAGTCATGTTCGCAAAAAAGACACCAGCATACATGGAGGATCCTATATAGGAGATGGTAGAGACGCGCGGCATCCGGCAGCTAGGACGTGTGTGTTTGGGCATGTTTGCGTGGCGTTTGACCTCTACTGATACTTTTTAGGTCTGTTGCCGACAGACACTGCATGTCGCGCTGTGGTCTGCCGTTCGCGGGCAGCCGCGACATCGGGCTGGACACCGCATGTCCAGCGACGACGTGTTTGCTCGACCTGTGGGGCGTCCCCGTCGCGTCGCTCGTATTTGTTCTGCCTATTTGCTGAACGCCGGCCGCGGCGCAGGTGCGGGGTGTTCATGCGACCCGTTGACCCCTTTCTCTCCTTGTCTCAGCTGGCCCTTACCTTCATATATAAGCGGCGCATCTACACCCCGTCTCTCTCTTCTTCTGTCGCCTTCGTCAAGTGCGCTGCACCTCTTCCGTCTCGCCGTCGCCAATATATAAATGAGTGCTTTGAGCGAGTGTTGAAGTGATAAGTGGAACAGTGAGTGATCGGTGGAAGTGAATTGAGGAACCACGCGCAGCACTGCTCGTCACGGCTGGGTCACCGTGCCTGACTCTGTTTTTCATGCTTTCTTGCCACGTTTTTCGTACTCCTTCATTTCCTAGTGCCACTGCTCTCTTGAATTTGAGGGTTCCTTCACTCTTGAATTGGAGTGCTCTTATCTCGGTCCTTGCCCTCTTGAATTGGAGGGTTCTTTCACTCTTGAAATGGAGTGCTCTTATCTAGGTTCTTGCCCTCTTGAATTGGAGGGTTCCTTCACTCTTGAATTGGAGTGTTCTTGATTAGGCCACTGCTCTCTTGAATTGGAGAGTTCCTTTGTCTCCCTTGAATTGGGGTGCTCTAACCTACAACCTCTATTATTACGTCCACCTTTATTTAGGTTACTTCGATTATTTATTTACATTCTCCCATCACACGTCTTTCCGGACCTATCACATTGCAATTATTTGTTCCTATTCCTATTGTTATTCAAATAATTTCCTTTCACATGTTATTCCCGCTTACTTCTCCCTCGCTCTCTCTCTTCTATGCCATTCTCTTTAGGCCTCTTGGCCATTCTACCCAATGCTGCAGGGCGCCACCCACATATATACAGTCCACTATCAGCGGTTGAAGACGGCGTCCGCAACAAGGTCCAACACTTACAAAGTACTGGCTTAGCTGCTCAGGTCATACCCGAGGTTGAACCCTGTGGGAGCCTTGTTTGGTGTCGATAATAGGTTTGATAGCACGCTACGCAGCTGACGGGCCCTTCTGCGCTATCAGTCCGCTGATTGAATGCCCCCAATATATTGAGTTTCAGATCGTCAATAGATTTAGAGAAACTATGTTGACAAATTCTGGGATAAGTTAAGATGATTGTCTATGCGTTGGTAGAGGCTCTTTAACGATGCCTTGTGTCAGTAGCGCAACCAGGGGGCCAGGGGCCATGGCCCCCGAATTTTTGGGGGAAGGCCCTGGCTCGGAGTGGGCCACCCTACTCAGAGCTCTGGCTAGGGCCCGCGAAGCGGATCTGTGGCTCAAATCAGGGCCCTTTGAACCAACTGAAAATCTGGGGGTCCGTTTTAACCAGGGCCCGCCTCGAACCGGGGCCCCTGATGAAGGAAAAGTGCTTTTATTTCTGCGAAGTTTCACAAACATAGGGGCCCGCTCAAAAGTAAGTGTGTGTTTTCCGCAGACTTTTTAAAAACATGAGGGGGCCCGCTTGCGAGGGGGCCCGCTCTCCAACCCTGGCCCCCGAACTTAAATCCTGGTTGCGCCACTGCCTTGTGTGAACATTACAACTGCAGAACACTGCAAGATGCGATCGATCCGACGATCGCGCCGCAAACGTCCCAGATAATATTTTTCAGCGTTATGAGAAATATACCAGTAGGATACTTGCAGATGGTACGAAGGCTGGTTTCCAGACTGGGTTTGATGGCCCAGATGTAATTGGTGCATCCCCATGCATACCACGATTTCACCATGTTTTCCGCTTCTACCTCTCCGTCAGGCAGAGCGAGATGGGACCTCCAAGGCATACAGCACCGGGAAGGCTCGAGCCCTCTGCGGTGCGGTCATAGGAATGACGTGAGAAGTAAAAAAAAATCCGGCTAACATATATAGGTCTAACATATAATGACGTCACAAATTACCTCCAAATGCCCCACACTGCAGCTTCTATATTTACATTTATGGAAGCTAAATGATCTGCTAGCACTTCCTGCCAAACAGTCACCAGCCAATTTCATATCAGCAGTGTTTTCAGCGTCGGCTAAACAGGTGGGAAACGTCGGTTGGATAGCGAGGAAATGTCGGCTGGATAACGGGGGAACGTCGGCCGGATAGCGGATGTGGACATGGATCTCGCCAGAATCTCGGCTCAGTGTCGGCCTGACGTCGGCATGAGCGTATCCACTGTTTAGCCGACAGCGGCCTGGCATCAACCCCACGTCGCGTCGGTTGCATGTCGGCTGGGTGTCGGCTGCATGTCGGCTGGGTGTCGGCTGCATGTCAGCATAGACGGACCTCCCCCCCCCCACCCGACACCGGATCGCCAGCGTCCCGACAGCCGGCCGCAAGCGTACGAGTGACGTCACATTTCTGTCAGCATGTTCACTGGGTGGGAGGTCAGAGTGCACGCCCACGAAATGCTCTACTTTGGTCGAGGTCGATGCCAACTGCGGGCCGGTTTGGCCCCTCCAATATTGGTGTACCGTCACTCTTTGATGTCATGCCGTTTGGTGAAATGCTATTTATAAACATTGTTCAGCGGCTGTTGCCAGACGGCGGCCCAATATCGTGACGCCGCTATCGATATGAATTTGCCGCTGTCGGTCCGACAACGGTCCGACGTCGGCTGGCCACTATTGATATTCCGAACTCAACTAGACACATGTTGATGTTTCAGGTCAGATTATCGATGTCGGGACGAGAACGGTTCGATGTCGGCATGCCATTCACGAGATTCCGAGTTCGCCCCGACACATGTCGACAGCGGACCGATATTGACACGTTCACTGGCCACCCTCCTGGGAGGTCCGAGTGGATCCCTCCCCTTCCTCGAATTTTTCGGCGGAAGTCCGGCTGACTGGGTTGGAAGACCTCTGACTGGAATCGGTGCCTTCGGTGGGCTTTGGGCGGTCCGAGCGAGCCCCTAAATTTGTTTTCAGCAAAATGCGCCCCTCAACCCCAAGTAGTACCCCGTCGAAATTGTCTGGACCGAGAGGCGTGCCTTCGGAGATAAGGATTATTACCACAGCAGTGGCGGATCCAAAGGGAAAATAGGTGCCACCCCCACCCCCGGCAGAGATGTGGCGCCCCTTCAGGATGGTCGAGTGCAAGTCCCCGCACTTGAGTTTTTCAGCCCTTGGCGCCCCCAGTGGAAAAGCCGCCCCCGGAGAAATGGCGCTCCTCCAGAATAAGTGCCCCTCCCCCTAGGTGGCGTCACTCCGGCCAGGAGAAGGCGCCCCTCTGGGAAAGATTGAGTTCACCCCCCCCCCCGCCCCCTCGATTTTTCCTCCAGACACCCATCGGAAATATATGGTGCCCCTCCAGACAAGTGCCCCCTCATTAAATTTCCTGGATTCGCCCCTGGTGCAACTCGACACTGTCGATAAAGTACAAGGCGCACATAGAAGTCGACATTCAGAAGAGGCTCACGGAGGTTCCACGTCAGTCACGTTCCAAATCCTCTCAGACACATTAGGCTATAAATGTAGTTGAGAGGGGAACTACATTAGGTAGTCCTAACCCAAACCAACCTAACCTAACCTAGTATAGCCTAGCTTAGCTTCCATTTCAATGAGATCTTATCTTTGTAACTTTCACTATGTTCAAAATATTATACTTATAAGGCCTAACTTAGCCTAACCATGCCCAACCTCTCTGTTCGCCCTTTGGAAGTAACATGTGTGCAAAACTTGACATGTGAAGACCTTCGACTCACCTCACCCATTTAGCATACACCCAAAATAATGTGTGATGATTTCATGGTGCTGCATGGAGATCAATCATGTCTGCAAGGAAAAAAATCAGTTTTAAGAAATTGCAAGTTTGGGCCTTACAAAATATACAAAAGTCAAAACTACGTATTTATATTTTTACTATAGGTACATATCTGTCACAGGCTCAATTGTCTGGTGAAGTTATATGAAGTTTCATGAAGTATTTTCTACGATTAATGCCTGTAAGACGAAAACTAAGTTGATTGAAAACATGCTTAAGCTTTGACATGACACATGCCATGAGAAGAAGACATGCCGTGACATGACAGGATGATAAAAGTGAAAACCTCACACACTGACATGTATGACATGTATGATCATTTGTTGCAGGCTTCATGGCGATCAGATGAGCGGCGTCTAAGATCGGCCATGTCTGTAAGCCAAAAAGTCAGCTTGAAAAAATGTGCACCCTGATAGCCAACCAAGGTCACCCAACTTGAAGCTAGACGCCCGTAGCACACGCTCGATCGCTTTGTGAATATTTCATGAAGACTGGTGGACAGGAGTTCACCAGGAGCAGGCGGAAGGGCGTCTTCAGGTTCCTAAGGACGACGATTTTACGGTGATCTCAGGTAACAGGTTGCAAGAAATGCGAAGTTGGATAAATGACAAGTTCCTGGTAGTTAAGAATCTGATGTGAGGTGTGGCATAAAGAGCCTGTACCCTTTAGCTTGCACGTCATTGTACACGTGCATTGAGAGAGAGAGAGAGAGAGAGAGAGAGAGAGAGAGAGAGAGAGAGAGAGAGAGAGAGAGAGAGAGAGAGAGAGAGAGAGAGAGAGAGAGAGAGAGAGAGAGAGAGAGAGAGAGAGAGAGAGAGAGAGAGAGAGAGAGAGAGAGAGAGAGAGAGAGAGAGAGAGAGAGAGAGAGAGAGAGAGAGAGAGAGAGAGAGAGAGAGAGAGAGAGAGAGAGAGAGAGAGAGAGGGAGAGAGAGAGAGAGAGAGAGAGAGAGAGAGAGAGAGAGAGAGAGAGAGAGAGAGAGAGAGAGAGAGAGAGAGAGAGAGAGAGAGAGAGAGAGAGAGAGAGAGAGAGAGAGAGAGAGAGAGAGAGAGAGAGAGAGAGAGAGAGAGAGAGAGAGAGAGAGAGAGAGAGAGAGAGAGAGAGAGAGAGAGAGAGAGAGAGAGAGAGAGAGAGAGAGAGAGAGAGAGAGAGAGAGAGAGAGAGAGGGAGAGAGAGAGAGAGAGAGAGAGAGAGAGAGAGAGAGAGAGAGAGAGAGAGAGAGAGAGAGAGAGAGAGAGAGAGAGAGAGAGAGAGAGAGAGAGAGAGAGAGAGAGAGAGAGAGAGAGAGAGAGAGAGAGAGAGAGCGAGAGAGAGAGAGAGAGAGAGAGACCATGAGCCATCCAGTTAGGAATTCACAACTTTGGTTGTGATCAGTGACAGGCTTTGCTTACGGGCGTATTCTAATAACCAGCGTGTAATGGCTTCTGTCACGTGACACACCGGCACGCCATTGATTTCCGATAGAGGTTTGGCTCGCTTCGCCCGCATCCATCAGGGCAGCGGCCGACAATAACGTCCTGCGTGCGACGAGAAATGGATCCAGTTTGTGCCAATATGTAGCCAAACTCATAAAAAACTAGCCATCGCTCGACGAGTGGACATCATCGCCGCGTGACAGCGCAGCAGCACATGGTGGTTGCTGTACTGTGTCCGGGTTCATACCGGGGGGGAGACGATGCAGTCAGAAACAACAACACCTCCTGGAAGTAGCTCTTAAGTTACCCATCGTCGGCGGTCACAAAGGGCGGCAAAACGCCGACCCTCTCGCTGGCTTCTTTTTTAGTTTCTTTGCTAGACCTTCTTGCATATTAAACTAATAAGCATATGTTCTGTTGAGTAAACTAGCTAGAAAATAAGGTTTTCTTCATACCGTCTTGCAAAGCACGTTAACATTAAATAGCGATGTCAAGGGAAGACAAAAACATTTTTGACTTCCGTGATGCGGTACTGGTTCCCAGTGCCATGTTTTAACCCATCTCTTCAATGCGGATTGAGACAGACACCGAGAGGATGGTAGATAGCTTGGAATTACAAGCGATACACATATATATACACATACACATATATATATATATATATATATATATATATATATATATATAAATATATATACATATATATATATATATATATATATATATACATATATATATATATATATATATATATATATATATATATATATATATATATATATATATATATATATATATATATATATATATATATATATATATATATATATATATATATATATATATATATATATATATATATATATATATATATATATATATATATATATATATATATATGTATATATATATATATATATATATATATATATATATATATATATATATATATATATATATATATATATATATATTTATATATATATATCTATATATATATATATACGTATATATATATATATATATATATATATATATATATATATATATATATATATATATATATATATATACTTATTTATATTGAAAAAGTCATTGCGCTAAAACAGGTATTCACAGGGCAAATGTGGTAAGTCTTGTTTCCAGATGAAAGGGATGGGCGAGAGTCGGCTTGCCTCGGGCGACAGGATGGTTCGGACAACGCGGATGTCTGCCAAGGTTTGCAAATAGCGCTGTCGGTGGCAGTACACCTACCATACGAGGAGGTAACATCGGGAAACGCATAAAGGTTTCTTCGTATTTTTCCGAGACGAAGAAACGGCAAACGTAACCGAATCATGCACACAACTGCAAATGCACTCAGTGCTCTAGCGAAGACGACGGCTCTTTTGTCTTACCAATAATGCAGTTCCACGTCTAGCGAGATATGCATAGGGAGGGGAGGGGCGCTTGAATTGATTCTCATGGGACCAATTTTTCAACCAGCCTTTCCAGATACGGCTCTGCCCCCAGTGATGATGAAACAGTGGGAGATGCGACTTGACTGAGGAGAGGGACACTCCCCACGCAGTTAGCGCGTTGGAGGAAGCCCTACAATAATTATTTCAGGAATGTATCCACTGGTGTTTTTATCCCCGAAGTTGACTTGTGCAACTGGACTTTCGAGCACTCCGAAGCATGAATTTAGCTGGCGAGGACTTTTCCAGCATAATAATTTTATGAATGTCATTTAAGCTAGTTCGAAGAACACCATGTTCTTCAACTGTCTTTAAAAAAAATATTTTATTCCATGTAAGCCGTGAAAACATCGACAAGCGGGTCTCATTGGTAGGTTCAATATGAGCCGAACGTAGTCCTCAACCGACCGTATTAGTCACTTATTTGATGTATGGTGAAACTTAATTGTTTGCACTGAGATATTACTACAGGACACAATCCCATGAAGCGTTATAGCGTTTTATATGAAGCGTTATATAAATTAGCAGTTATGGAATGTGTGCTGCGCAAAAATCCATTTCTTTTCCCACGGCTGAAAGAAATCGACCCGAGCGCGTAACTTCTAGTAGTTTATTTTCAGAGCCACCTCTACCGCCGTATTAATTTAAATGATTTGTTCCAGGATGAATCTGCATTACACCAATATCAAACGCTTTCAATCGTTGAAACCTGATGGAAAAAAGGGAATTTAATCGCGACATTTTGCAACGAGAAATGGAAACTTTCCCAAATAGGTTGGCGCCTTGCGTGGCGCATCGGATCTCAAGAGCCACCTGCCACCTGTACCGTCATCTCTGCCCTGGTCCGTGCCCTGGTGCTCTCTCTCTGATCCTGCCGGAAGCCATATGCCGAAATGTATTTCGGTATATGGCAACGTGACACAAACAACCTGTATCGCATTAAAACAGGCCTCAGCTGTGCAGTAAGTCATTTTCGGTCAGCAAAAATCGATCACGTTTCGGGCTGCTGAGGAAGCCGGAGGCAGAGAACTTGCCCGCGTACCACGTGTCTACCGCATAACGTCTGGCGAGCCACAGTCGCTGGCAGCCGGATGTGCCCCCGCGGCGGAAACTCGAGACCGTCCCGTCGGGCCGACCACCGTTTGTGTCTTCGCCGGGCCTGCACGGGGATGGGCAGGGGGCAGTCCAGTCGCCGGGCATCGCCTGTGTACATTGTACAGCCCGTGTGGAAGTTTGTCGGACGAGCCCGGCCTCGCCGGAAGGCGACACGGACGGCTGTGCCTGTGTCTGCCGGACCGCTACTCGGACGGCGAGACTTCAGGGCCCAGGCATATGCGAGGCCGAAGTTTGCGGACAGGAATTGAGTGCCCCCCCCCCACAAAAAATAGCGCTGGGGGCCTAACATTCTCGCCGGTGTCCCAAATAATTGGCGTCCGGATCCAAATAAATGCACCGGGGCCCGACAATCGCGCCGGAGCTCAACACAAAATCACACTCGGGCACCAAATTCCCGCCGGGGCCCCAAAGATCCACTTCGGTGCCAAAATAAATACAGCGCGTCCTCGAAAACTCCCGGGAAGGCCCAGAAAGTCGAGTCGAGGCCCCCCAAATTTGAAATTTTCGGAACTGGGGATGACGTTTGCCCCTAATCTGGCACCTCTCCAATGGATCTAAATCTAATGTGTGATGTGTCGCTATACTTGCAGCGCTGCAAGCAAGACTCTTGTAAACGTTATCTGGGATGACCCTTTCTGAAACAATTCATGAGCTTTCGGAACTCCTAGCGGCTCCGTCGTCAGATAGTATATTGAAAGAGAAAACAATTGATAATATTGCAAAAATGTCAACCGCAGTACACGAACAGTGAGCAAGTTGGCACTTCAACGCAGTAAAATCACACAGAAGCTGTAAAACATCACAATTGAAACAACCCACGGTAGACTATACAAACATCACCATTGAAACTTCCATAATTCTCCTCTCACACCTCCCCAAATTACTGCCCGTTAATATCAGCCACTCTCCAGATGGTCGACTATTCCCAATTCAGTTCTGGTCGCTACTTTCTATTATGACATGATTCCAACAATTTCCTTCCCCCAAGCTGGGTTTCCCGTCCCAGAATCTCCACGTCGTTCCGGTGGATATCGTGCCGAGTATCTACAGCGTTTTAAGCGACTGCGAACTTTTCTGGTTGGAGAAAGCGTTCCTGTGCTGCTTCAGGCGCTTGTCCAGCGGCCGACCACCCTTGCGCACGTTGCGCTGCACTCGCATGTCCGGCGGTAGATGGTTCCCGAGCTGTGCCTCCGATCTCTTCAGTCTTTGTGATGTTGACACAGTTTGCTTTTCAAGGATTGTCTGGACGCGTGAGCGATGACAACTCCCAGAGGCCTCAGGCGGCGTTCCAGGCGCTCTCCAATGCGCGGGTAGTAGGGAACCAAGCGTATCTCAGCTTGTTTTCGCTTTTCAATTTTTTTCGGTGTCTATGTTTTCGTGCAGCAGACGTAGCGCTTTTCTTTCGGAAGCCGTCAGCGGCACTGGCGAGAGTGGTTGATCGCCGGACAAGCGCCTGAAGAGGCACTGGACCTTCCTCTCCCTCCAGGCCCCAACCAGGAAGGTCCGCAGTCGCTGAACACGCTGCAGATGCTCGCCACGATATCCACTGCAACGACGTGGAGATTATGGGGCGGGAAACCCAGCTTAGGAGAAGGCAACTGTTGAAATCATATATTAGAAAGTCGCGACCAGAGCTGAATCGGGGCTTAGAATAGTCGACCATTTAGAGAGTGGTTGATATTTAGTAATCTGGGGGAGAGGTGGGGAAGAATTAGGGTAGTTTCAATTGTGATGTTTTTGTAGTCTACCGTTTTTTACTATACGTAAAACTCTCAATTGTTATGCTTTACAGTCTCTTTGCCGATTTGTACTGCATTGAAGTGCCGATTGCCCCACTGCTCGTGTCTTGTGTTTGACATTCTTGCAACCTTATTAATTGTCTTTTTTCAATATACAATCTGACGACCGAGCCACTCGAAGCTCCGACAGATCGTGAAAGGGTGATATCAGATATCGTTCATCATTCTTATACATCCTTTAATATGTCTCTGAAATATTTAAGACTTCTGTATGTATATTGTGCACACACATGCAGGCAAAAGATTTGCAAAATACGGAAACATGTAAACATGTTTCAAGTTGTGTCACAGCTTGACCTTTGACCTCACTCGGGATGTCAACCAATGAACCCATGGAGCATGCTTGATATCAGCTACAAAATTTTGCAACATGCTTCACGTTGTTTGTTTTCGTTTCGTGTCCCTTTTCTGTAGCGAACGTCATAGGGGGTTGTATCCTCCCCGGTGACTCCCGTCCAATTTGGCGTAATGTCGGATGCCCGTCGAGCTTGCAATCAATTTATTATCTTGCACTTCACAACATTCAACTTCATAGACTCGGATTCGCCTGACACATTCACCGAACTGCTTGACCATTAACCTGCAGCACATCTCTCAGGGCAATGCACGTTTCGACTGAAGTAAGCGGTAGCTGTTTAGCATAACATATTTGAAGCCCATGACTGGCTTCAAGAAGACCCCACGTGGCTGGGTAGCGGCCGATCTGCTGCGGTGCGGGGCTAAGTATCGCTTGGCAGCATGGGTGTAATGCCAGCCGGTTCTGGGGGTAGGGACATTCTTTGGAAAGTGTCTTATTTGACCCTCCAGTGTTTGGACTTATCCTCCCAGTTTTTTTGGTGGGGAAAGTTTGAGCTATCTCCCTTTCCTTATATTTGTACTCCAATTTTTTTTTAATTTTCTCTCTTCGTGATTGATGTATTTCAACTGCGCATATCGTTCATAATACATATGGTATGATGCCCAAGCTCATGGTTAAATCCCTGCCTCACACGCTGTGCACCCCTTGCACGTTGAATACGGCCTCGAATTGCATCAGTTTGCAAGCATAATTGAAGTGTGTTTGGTGTCAACACGATTGTTGGCACCGCACCCATCGGTTTTGATCACTGTTCATCGATTGGATGGGTGCAGAATTGGTGCGTCAGTTTGGCATGTTCACATGCAATCTGCGTAACAATCCGTTTCTGTGTAATCAGTATGTGAAGTTCAGATGTACCAACTCACATTGGGAATTAATTTTGGTAGGTGTGGTAGGTGTGGTCTCTGTGTTAATTTTTGTAGCTTAATAAATAGTGGGGCCCAAGGTCTTCTTTGTTCTTGCCATTTTCCCCCTTAAATACCCAAAGGCAGAGGCTGAGCCAAATGGGTGGGGCGGGGCTCGCCCATTCTTTTAAAAATACCCCGTTGGTCACGTTTGACCCGACCTTAGAGTACTCGACTTGGCATTGCGAGCTATATGCAGATCAGAGCAGGCCATATGTGGTACATACCAAGAGATTGAATCCTTGATTATTTGGGTTTAAGGACGTGCCGACTACAGGGTTATTTAACGCCCATACATACCAAGATAATCACGAGATCCAGAACCACACGTTGACATATTAGTACGTCATGGGTAGGTTTTATGCTATGAGCTTGAGCGCTTGCCTATACTATGCCAGAAAAAGATTACCCATTGCGTGTAAAGAAAGCATACGACCTTCAATATACCAGGAGGTGCTGAGTTGACATTAAAAGTAACGTTAAGGATTATACTTTATTACTCAAGTTGAGTAATAAAGTATAATCCTTAACGTTACTTTTAATGTCAACTCAGCACCTCCTGGTATATTGAAGGTCGTATGCTTTCTTTACACGCAATGTCTAAAACCCAGGAGCATCTAAGAGCCATTCTTCGTTGTATTAAACAAAAAGATTACCCTTTTTGCCGCACATTTGGTAGGTCTGGTTTCTCCTGAACTTCACCGTTTACTCCGCATGTGGTCTCGGCGCTCGAGCCTGGGGTTGGCGTAGGATCGTCGGACTCCGTAGCTGCTCAGCACAGTCTGAGATCTGTATGCATTCAATGCATTCAGAATAAACATGAATGGTTAGATCCCTGGGAAAAAGAACAACTGGGAAAAGAAGGAATGGATAATGTTGAATCGTATTCGTTGGATTCGAAAGCGACGTGAATTTACGCACTTCGGTGCATTTTCATCCTCATACAACTATTCAGAACTACCCGTCGTCGAACAAAAATTCAAAGAGAGACTAGACCGAATTAGATTATTATTTTTAACAAACCTATTATTTCCGAATTGAGTTCATGGCGGGAATTAGTATTATTACGTAAATAAATTGACAATTATCACCCTTGCACATTGCTGGAAAAATACCTCTAATAACATCAGACTGATCGGTATATATTCGGGTTGTCACTGCTTCAGACCAAATTTTATGAAACTGGTGAGAATGCCTGAAACTGAAAAGTTGGTCTGAAGAAGGGGCAACCCGAATATAGATCGATTTTCAAATGTTATTAGGGATTCTTCCCAACAATAAGCAATGGTCATATCTTTCAATTCACGTAAACTGATATTCCTTCATATGAAGAAAAACATCCAATGGTAAAAGCATATAGGAAATTTGGACGTTTCCCATCCAGCCCAATCACAAAAAGTTGGATGTCAGCAATACTACAAGAGGTGATGCACTTAACGTACAGCCAGTGGCGTTCTTGGAATATGCTTCAGGGGGAGGCAGGCGCATTTAGAGGAAGCCCGTCCTACCCTCATTTTTGAAATGTCACCGGATTTTGACAATTATTATTTCGGAGGGGCCCACTCATCTGCATTCAACTAATTTGAGACAGCTAAACATTGCTGCGAGGAGAGCGCAGCCTGCCACCATCGTTTCCAAGTCACCAGCCTCCCGCCCCTGTCCAAGGCTTTTCCAAAGGCTTGTCCTGTCCCATTGGTTTTTTTTTCTAGCATGCCTGGATCGACCAGCTCACAGTGCTGAAATGACTCCTGTACAGATCACTTTACAATGTTTCACTTGCCGAGTTCACGAATTGCAGTCTATACCGCCGGTTGTCACCACGTTAACGTGCGTATGCCAGTTAACGTTCGTATGTTCGTTCATACCAGGGGCGGTTCTGACCCTTGGTGAGCAGGTAGGCTAACATTGCCCGGTCAGCCTACCCTCCCTCTCATCCCACTAAAAATTAGATTCTAACCCAATTTAAAATGAAACTTGCCCCGTCAATACTGAAATATCCCTTATGGACTGTTCACACCTAGCGTAATCTCGACGCACTGTCGGAATCGACGCAAAGCTAGCATGGGACCCAATGAGTCCGCCAATTCTGCCATTGCGCCGGCCTTGCGTCGGCTGTCTGCCGAGTCCTACAAAACGCTGGCGTTTTCCGAGCGGACAATGTTGGATTTTCTCAACTTTTTCCGCTCGGCGCACCAGCGACCTTGACGCAAGGTCGACAGACTGCTTGGGATAAACTGCGGTTGCCATATTTGCTGATCTTCGGCGGATTTGAGCCACATCTGCTGCGGTTTTTTCAGCTTGTAAGTCGCAGCATGTCTCTCTCGGAAGATGCAAACAAGCCAAGAACAGGTGAGAGGATAGGATGACAGGTATTTACCTACTTTGCGTTGAAAAGCTTCTTTCGATACCGGAAATGGGTATAATACTAACGAGCAAAACTGCTTAACGACAAAAGCGAGATATACTTCTAACCACGCTCGAAAAATTACCAACACAGGGGTTATTATAAACTCCAGAGAAGCATCAACCTCAATCGCAGCAACCCACTAATTAACGGCTTTGGATCATCTGCAATGACAAAACTCAGTCTGCCACACTTTAACCCAATCTAAACAGCTGATTTTGTTGTCATAACAACGGATCTATCAGTTGATTGCTGGCGTACTCGCGTCCAGACGATGTTGCTGCACTGGTCTGTCGACGCGTCGAAATTACGCCCAGTGCGTCGGGATTACGCCTAGTCCGTCATTGCGCTGGCTTTGATGCGTCGAGATTACGCTAGGTGTGAACAGTCCATAAGTGGAATATCCATATCCATCACCATCTTATAATGATTCTCCAAGAAGATACCGTGAGTTCAGTTCGTTTATAAGTCACGTTCGTGCTTTCATTTGCGGCAATATATAGTGCCGATCACTGCATACAACTAAAGTAACAATCAAGCAGGAAAATATAGCAGCTTAGGGAGTTAACAATTGCAGTAATCAATTAAACGATTTGGACCATCTACTTCACTTAATAATTGAAAGGGTCCAATATTTGTTTATTTTTTTCAACATATCGTTCTACCGTGCCATGATCAACTTTTCCACCCACTGCAGCTTTGGTTTTGGTGGCCCATCGCTGATTATGTCCTGCTTTTGCTTGAAGATCTCGGTGGAATTTTTCATGTCATGGTCTACGGGATTTTTTATTTTTATTTTTCCAATCTTTAGCAGAGGCAAAATGCCATCCGCTAGAGATATGCTACGTTAAAGAAAGAGTTACTTTAATCCGGCTTATGTGGCATCCGGTTGTATCAAATAAGAATGACAGGAAAGATGAGTCGCCAGCAAGCAAGAGACGTGGCATAAGGGCCGATACATACATACACAGGTGAAATATACACATACATACATACATACACGACACTTAGAAGAACACTTGGAGGGTGAGCAGCATCGTCACCTCCGGAGAGGCTCCACTGCCCACCTGCGACCTGAAAGGCGAAGCGGAGGCCCGACGCCCAGGGCGAGTTGTGGGCGTCGGGCCCGACCTTGTATGTGTAGGTGTATGTTTGAGTTTAAGCTTGGAAAACCCTGAGAAGGTGAAAAAAAACCAAGTAGCTTGGAAAACCCGTAGGTAAAAAACCAAGCACAAATTATATGGAGAACTGTCCGTTATAGCCAAATTGGATCAGTCTCTGCCTACCTAGTGCGATATACCCAAAATGTATGTGTTTTGCGACGACGGAGTTGATGGTGTTTGACTTCAAATTACTTCCTCAAGTTTGGTGCTGTGCAAGAATGTAAATAGTAGCTCAAGGAGCTCCGGGTGTTTGTCACCGAGAAGGCTTGGCAGTGAAAGTTGAATCTGATGTTGGGCAATGTAGGAAAGAAGAGGGCGACGTAGTAATTGGTAGGCAGGGCAGATAAGTAAGAAATGTTCGACAGAGTTATGCACATCACATGTTTGGCAAGGCGGAGCGCGGCGACGTTGGCTGAAGAGGAAATCATGTGTGAGTTTGGTGTGCCCGAGTCGGAGTCGAGCAAGGAGGATCTCATGTAAGCGTGTGTGCTGTCGGGAAGAGGACCATTTGGCGAGAAGGGGTTTATTGTCTATCAACAGAATGCAGGAAATGGAGCAGGTCCATGGTTTGCGCCACATTTAATATGTGCATGTGAGACAATAATCAAGTAGCAATTCAACAATAAGTTGAAAGAGATGGACCTTTATGATACAAACAAGCTGATAATGTGAACAATCAGATATACATTGATTTTACATGGAACACATCAAATCAATCTCACCGACAAAAAGAGGTCATCCTCACTAGACTTAGAACTGGTTGCACAAAACTAACACAGCCTCAATTAGAGGGTGACCAATACACAACACCTCACTGCGACACCTGCAACACCACGTTAAGCATAGGCCACATCCTGCTAGATTGCAGTAGCTTTAGCTCTCAAATACAACCACTTAAGGCATTCTGCCAAAGAGAGGGTATCACCCTATCGCTTCCATCGCTTCTCGGTGACAAACACCCAGAACTCCTTCAATTACTATTTGAATATCTGTATGCCACAAAACTAGCAGAACCGCTGCAGGCACCACACCACCAACACTCACATCAACGCGCAATGCATGACCGCGAAACACTCGTAGGAAACACGTAAATAACCATCCCCGCATGGAGTCGGACGTACCTGAGCCGATTTGCTTCCCAATTATAAATAAATGGCTACCTAGCGGTGCCGTCGGAAGTAGATGAGCCGACTTGCTTTTTTGCAAACCAGACCAGCATTCACAGTTACAACGAGTGACATTTGATTGTTGAGGTAAGCGATGTTCCGGAAACCAGAGCGGGTGCCTAGAACCAGAACCAGCCTAGAACTGGTTTTTTGCAAACCAGAGCGGGTGCCTATATATCAAAATCTAGATGGTTGGGAATGCCCATCTGAAGATCACCTTGATAGCAGAAGTAATTCCTGTAATTTACATTTTTTAGCATAACCTGTCATTGTGATGCATGTTTCAAATATTGTTCAGACACCAAACGCCTAAATGTTGGCAGTCCCAACTCCCGCAAGCTTGCGGAATCACCCAAAGAGCAAATCAGATTGAAGTCATACGGTTCAAAATTTTCTAGAAGAATGTGCTATCACTATCAAACATACAGGAAGCCTGGAACCATCTCACTGGCTAAAATATCTAAATTGAAAACATACAAGCTGAAACGCCCAATATGATCAATTTAAAATGTAATCTTTGCGTAATAAGCATCACTATTTTTTTTATTGCAGTTGAAATGATGTGTTGGTCAACATTTACCAAAATCACATAATCTGACAGGTTTTCGCAACATCTACACATTCCACTTTTCCACATTACTGCGTAGGCACCCGAAGCATACTTATATATATATAGACAGCTGATTGTTATTTCAAGACGGGTAGAACAAGTAGGATTTTTTCTTCTTTTTTAATGCAGTTACCCATTGCTAGGAGGTCCAACACGGTTTTCTGCCATTCATATTCGACACCCACATGTATGCTCTGTGTTATATTTCAGAAATATTGGGCACAGTGCCCCCTAAAACATGAAAATTAACACCAATATGAAGAACTAAGCTCGGTAGGTAGTGGAGACCGGGTCTAGTTGATATAATTTTGGCGAAACTCAAATTATCTCATCACTTTGGAAGGGAAGCGAGGAGATAGCTACACGTATGCCAAGCCTAAGCCTTCTAGTATCATCCCCGATTTTTTTCGTGGCATCTCTGGGCTTTCCACCAGAGAGAAAAACATCACGTAACTACCAGCTCATCAACTTGCCCCGCTACAGGGGCAAGTTGTAACCGACGAGTTAACAAAATGCAAGTTAAATACATTTTACGTTCTATAGGTGGCATTGGGTTACGCCATCTGAATGGTCCATATTTCACCTTTGCAGTAATAATACTGGTTTGAGTTCTGGCTGACCATAGCTCAGGCTTATACCATTTAAGAAATTCGTAAATGTTCATTCCGCAGCGGAACTATTTCCCTCTTCAGTTTTTTCGTCGAGCGAGCAATGCACGCATACATATTGATTAAGATTATGTTGAAATAGTTTTAGCAAACACCCAAATAAAACATACAATTATGTCGTCTTTTTATGTCATTGCCAGTCCACAAAATGATCAAACAGGCTGATGTCGATACAAGCTGTTAAGTTGATGTAGGCTGTATCAATTTACTCCGCAGGATTTCTGGTGCAGACTGCAGCACTTTGTGCAACATTGCGAGCACAGTGGTGGCAAACGATAAAAGCATTTCATCGTTGCTAAGCTGGGACCACATGGTAATGATAACATACACCTAAAAGTTAGCAAGTTGGCATCAGATTATAAATTAAGGGGGAAGCACAGACATTGAAATTTCACTTTGGCTCCAAAAACGTGCCACATCGTCACCATTCCGCAGCCGCGAGTTGAAAGGACTTTCGTCTGTTTTTGCCGCAGTAACCACAGCAGAAACCACAGTACAGCACGGACCTAGCAGAAAACACAGAAACCACAGACACGCACGAAGTATGGCGAATGCGACGAATGTGCAATGCGAGTGTACACGTTGCCGGCCTAGCAGCGCGTGCACCCGTAGAGCCCCTCTGGCCGAGGTCATCACGCGTCTGTAGCGGTGCATTCATACCATATCCTGTGACGATGCCAGAGCTGTCAAAGGCGCTGCAGCACATGGGTGGCTCACGAGCGTCCGCAGCTGGCGGCATCACCAATCAGATGCTCAAGATGGCGTTTTGTGTGGTGGCGCCGTACCCGTTAAACATCATCAACTCGTGCATCACGAGCTGTGAGCTGCCCACCGTCCTGAAAACGGCGATGGTCACGCCCCTGCACAAAAATGGTAACGCAAACGAACAACTACCGGCCAATATCGACATTGCCAGTAGTCGAAAAACTCCGCGAGCGTGTCGTCCTACACAGCTAATAGACCATATGACTAGTGGTCATCTGCTTCATCCCGAACAGTACGGCTTCCGGCCGGCCTGTCTACCGAGATGGCTCCGCTAGACACGGTCACCCACTTGAGGGCCGCTCACAAACGGTGAAGGATTCTAACCCTTTGTCGGTAAGACATGAAGTGGTGCAGGTCTCAATATTTAGCCCAGTAATGTTCCTAATGTTCATCAATGACCTCGCACAACATATCACACACGGGAAGATTGCTATGTATATCGATGAAGTGCAGTTCCTCGATTCCGGGAAGCGAAGCGAAATCACAGACATTAGCCAACGATTGAATAAGTCACTGGCGGTCGCTCTGAACTGTTTCATTCAAAATCGATTAAATGTATATCCTCACATAACTGAGATGGTTGTTCTTCAATTTACTAGACAGCATACACCGGTGGAGCGCTCTGTTTGTCTGGGGAGTTGGAAACAGTGCCCACGAAGTCTGTGAAATTACTTGGTGTGAAAATTGAATCACACTTGTCATGGGACATTTATGCATCTACTGTTGTGCGCCTGTGTAACAGCATACTTATTGGGCTCGCTAGACTGCGTCATAGGTTTTCTCACATTACGAGACGAGTGCTAAATGATGAACTTGTGCTTCCTCACATAAGATGACGTGCGTCGCTGTGGGGAAGTTGTAGCAGAGCCCAGAAACGGCGCATTTAAAAATTAATCAACTTCGGTACAAGGATTGCCGCCGGCTTGCACTACCGGGATCATGTGTCGCCAACGTTAAAAGATCCAGATGACTCAAATTGGAGGACTTCATATCCGAGGAGGATGCACACTCAGTTTTCAAAACTAAGAATGGGTTCATTACCTCATAACTCATTCGCGACCAACTGAACTGTCGGTCAACAATGTCGCAGCGGAACAACTTGGCCACGACTATCGGTGAGCTCCAGGTGCCACGATGCCGCACAGAATTCGCGCGCCGCTCCTTCATACCGCGAGCTTGCCAAGTGGAACTATCTGCCTTTAGATGTGAGGAACTCAGGTGGGTACAATGTCTTCAGCCGGAGGCTTTCGGCCATGCTGCGCATGTCCGAGCCCTAACTTTCGGATTCCGGAACATCGCTTACCTCAACAATAAAATGTCACTCGTTGTTACTGTGAATGCTCGTGATGATGGTTTGTGCTGCACTTTAATGCACAACTGCAACGGGAACTGAAAAAAACCTACTCTGGAGGGTCCGAAATACATTACATCACATTACATTACATTACATGTGCACAAACGTTGACGTAGTGACGACGGGGCGGTTGGATGATTCGTGCAGGTGTAGTTTTAGTAGTGCAAGCTTATCGAGATATCAGGAAAAAACCTTTGAACAGAAAGAGGGGGTTGAAAACCGGTGACATAGACACAATGGTGGTAGGTTAGGCCCTCTCCACAAATACTGATGTTGCCATGAGTTTCTTTTACCGAGCCCCTTTTGGAAAATAGCATTCGAAATCCAGTGACTACTAAAAAAAACGTTGGCAGGATGGGCACCTCCAAATCCGTTTGTACGCCCCCTGACGCAAATCCTAGGTACACCGCTGGGCGGTATGGTTGTGTCGGCACTGAAAGTAGCCCACTGCGCCTAAACGCCTAAGCGTGTGGACTAGATCCGCCAGTGGACACAACACGACCAGGGACGTAACCAGGACGTCCAAGGGAAGGGGAGTTTTGCGAAGAGGGCCTGGACTACCTCCAACATGTCTACAGTCTTGGAATTTCGGCCACTTTCTTTACAAAAGGATCCGTTTTTCCTTCGCAAAATAAACTTGATATTTTAAAACCCTCATTGGGGGCCCGGAATGTCTTGTCCCCTCCCACGCCAAATTGTATTTAAGCACGAAAATGATATAAACAAGTAATTCAGACAGCATAAACATGCATCTAGATGCAGGCTGTCAAAACTCATTGCGGAAGACATCGATTCAGTATTCGGCAAGGGGTAATTAAACCCTTGTAATTGCCCGTAGACCCACGTAAGGGTCCGCACGCATTCGTAAGGGCCCGTACACGTTCGCAAGGGCCTGCACACGTTGGTAAGAGCCCGTGTACGTTTATAACGATCCACAAGCATTCGCAAAGGCACGTAGACGTTCGTGATAGCCCGTAGGCGTTCGTAGGGCCAAATAGACGTTCGTAAGAGCCCGTGAGCCCGTAGATGTCCGCAACGGCTCTTAGGCGTTCGCAAAGGCCAGCACACATTTGTACGAGCCCCTTGGCGTCTGTAACCTCCCGTAGACGTCCGTAAGGGCCTGAAGAAGTCCGTAAGGGTCCGTAGAAGTTCGTAAAGACCCGTGGACATTCGCAAGGACACGTAGACCTTCGTGATGACTCGTAGGCTTCCTTAGGGGCTCAACAACAGCATCAGCAGTCGTAAAAAGTGCTGTTGACCTTTCTATCCCTGCCATGGCGACTTCGTAGACGATTACGTACGGGTCCACAGCCCCATGGCCCCCACAGCACCCTTGACTACGTTCCTGATTGCAAGTATTATAAAAAAAGACCCAACACTTGGCAAGCCAAGCACTGATGGTGACTGGGATGTCGATGTACGAAAATGATTGGAGGTTCATCACAATCATCGAAAAAAGTCCCCACCTAACATGTTCGGGTTTAAAAAAAAAACCAGTTGACGGGCAAAGGGTGGCCCTTCGACCATTAAAACAAAATAGATTGATAGAGACCAACTTAATAACCAACCAACTTAACCAACCAATCGGCGAGGTACGTCCCCCCCCCCCATTAGCCACGAAAAATACACTATATAAAATAAGAGGTTTTGAAATGTGCACCGCATAAATTCTTTTCTTCCTTATTTCTGCCCTGATTTCTGCTCTCCCAGTTGAAGAAAGACCCACTCGACCTAGGGCCTGTGTCGTAAGAAATATATATTAACGGGCAGTGTATATGATTGTGAACTTAAATTCACTTCGTAGAGTTATAAGCCACCATGCAAAGCAAATGGACTTCGCCAGGATGAAAAATGTGCACATTTACGTGGATCATGGCAATTGACGTCATTTGTGAACATCAGCTGAATGACTCCGCCCGGGCCGTGTGGTGCCCGGCGTGGTCGGGCACCGCCAGGTGTCACAAGAACCTTGCGATGTCTTGAGACGCACCCGACCGTCAGGCCACAGAGCGTCGCCGACCAGTCACGCCGATTGGTCGCCGGCGGACTTCGGCTGTTCGCGGGATTCGAACCCATGACGTTGCGACCGGCGGTCGAACGCCTCGCCAGCTGACCTGCCGCGACCTGCCGACGTCGATACGACGGGGCACGGCCGGTCAGCCTGCGGCGGCCGCCAGTCGGTGTCAGTCGGCCGGGACCACCGCAGCGGCTCTCGCCAGCTCCGCGTCGACGTCTGGCCGGCACGTGTTCAGCTGCAGCCCGACGCCCCGCACTCCTCCTCCGACACTCTCCCGACAACGACGACGGCAGGTAGGCGTGGCCCCGGGCACAGCTACTGCCGTTATTCATTACCCATATTGCTGGCGGATGTGTCCACAACTAAGGCTACGTGATGGTAGCGAGCACAAGGTAAGCACTTGCTCATTTGCCTCTTGGCCCCGATCCGGCCTGCCCGGACGTGACCTGCCCTGACGTGGCCTGCCCTGACGTGACCTGCCCTGACGTAGCCTGCCCGGACGTGACCTGCCCGGACGTGACCTGCCCGGACGTGACCTGCCCTGACGTGGCCTGCCCTGACGTGACCTGCCCTGACGTGGCCTGCCCGGACGTGACCTGCCCTGACGTGGCCTGCCCTGACGTGGCCTGCCCGGACGTGGCCTGCCCGGACGTGACCTGCCCTGACGTGGCCTGCCCTACCGTGGCCTGCCGTGACGTGGCCTGCTCAGCTGGTATCCGGGTATTGGATGCTCTTTGCGTATTTGCAACGTTGAGTGTTTTCGAATTCCTGTCCAGAATTAAGCATGGTTTGCAATGCATGGCAGATGTACATACATGGTAGAAGCTTCATCGTGTTGCAGTTTATTTTTCTCGATTTTTTCACGTTGGGGGGGTTACATCGACAAATCGGCACCAGAAATTCTTTAAAAGGGAACTTCGGGTGCAATAAAAGAGGACCTTTTGTGGGCTATTGTGCAGAAGTGCACACACAAGTTTGGTTATGGAAAGCACGAAGAAAGTCGAGCTACGTTCAAAATGAAAGCCCCTTTGTTCGTGCCACTGTATTTTGAGACGCCGGAAATATGCACGTCATGCGCCCACCCACTTGCGGAGTTTTCCAAAGTCTTCAGAAAATTGCAGGTGGTGCTCTGGCATGTGCGTTATTGTTTCCATGCGTCCTCATCAGCACCAATGTACAATTTATCAAAGCCAGGTGTTTCTCAGACAGTGGCGTACCTAGGATTTGCGTCTGTGGAGAGGCTGTTTATTGGGTTGTTTGCGACGCACTTTATGCACGATCACGGCTAATGGCGCCGCCCGCACTGTTTCGCCAGTGGGCCGCGGGATTGGGAAAGTCCCCGAGTGGTGTGAGTGTTGAACCCGGGACCTTGTGATCCAGAGCTCAAAACCTTGATCACTCGGCCACCCACGTCCCCGTCTGTGGAGAGGGGAGGGGAACAGATTTGGTGGGGGGGGGGGGTCCACTTACGCCATTGGTTAGGATGTCACCGGATGTTGACTATCATGTTTTCAAAGGGGCTCATTTTTATATCGTATCTAAATAATCAGTGACAACGTAATTTTCCCGTGGAGAGGGCCTACCTACCAGCATCGTCTCTAAGTAATCGGATTCCAAGCCCCTACTAACTGTTCCAGGGTTTTTTCTGACATCCCTTGATAAGGTTTCTCACACTGCTCAAATTGCGCCTGTGCAAATCACTGATTTTTGTCTTCTAATTTCACGCATTTCAGTCTATACCGCCCGGTCGCAATTACGCCAACGTTCGTGCACGTGTACACCCGCCTTGTGCATTCATCACATTCGCCACACTTGTTGCGATTCTGCGGTTTCTGCTAGACCCCCTACATATCACTACTTGCAGCTATATGCATGGGTGGAGAATGTGGTATGGCAGGTATGGCCATGGCCACACCAACTTTCTGTGACAATATTTTTAAAGGCAATTCAAATAATTTTACCAGTTGTTAAAATTCAAACTGTGGTTAGGACAGGGACGTAGCCAATTATCTTTTCCAAGGAGATGGCCCGGATAACCCCCACGATTTTTAAGGTCCCCAGGTTTCGAAAACTTCATTTTGAAAAAGGCTCGTTTACACCTTCGTAAAACAACACTTTTATCCTCTGGGGCTCCGGGCTGTCGGACCCCGTCCACAAATTGTAAGTAAGCATGGCACTGTTATAGACCAATAATGTAGACCATCTAAACATGAAACATGATGTCAAAGCTTTCTTAGAACAAAAGAACGGCGATCCAATATTCGGTAAGGCGTCAGTAAACACTTCCAAGAGTTCGTAGATTCTCGTAAGAGCCTGTATGCATTCGAAAGGACCCATGCCCTTTCGTAAACGCCCATATGCGATCATAAGCGGCCGTAGACGTTCGTAAGGGCCCGTAGAAGTTCGCAAGGGTCCGTGGACATTTGCAAGTGTTCGCAGACGGTTATTAGGACCCGTAGACGTTCGCAGGGACCCGTAGACGTTCGGAAAGGTCCATAGACGTTCGTAAAAGTTCATACACCTGTAAGGGCCCGTAAGCTTCGCAAAGGCCGTATGCATTTGTAAGGGCCCGTAGACGTTCATAAGAGCCAGCAACCTAAGAGTTCGTGGACGTTTTCAGGAGCTCGACAACAGCCATACAAAAGTGTTGTTTGTCTTTCTGTCGCCACCGTGACGATCCCGTAGAGGATTATGCACGGGCCGCGCTTGGAGCCCGTCGGAACCCCAGGAGTGAACAACTGCCCCCGCCACCAGGTCAAGCACAGCATCCTGGAATCTCAGGTGGACCGTAGATATATGCCCGAAGTTACCAATTACAATGACGATGCTCTTACTAAATGATATCGAATGCCTCAAAAGCTTAACTGGGAACATTCTGAACACAAGGTTACGCTAAATCACGTGAGGAAATGCGAGGTAATATGAGGCCATGGTTGTGCATGGAGCGTGATGCACTGTTATGGTGTAGAATAACATCTACAGTAAGACAATGCTGCTTCAATAATTTATATATATATATATATATATATATATATATATATATATATATATCATTGTTGGCTGATAAATTCACATTTCCATTCTTATATGACTGATTGATTCCATTGAATTAGTAGTTCCCCAGTATGGCCATGGTCTATTGACTTGACCTACAATAACCCAGATACCTTGAACAGATCATGTGTAACTGCAGCTCAAATGAACTCAACACCATCACCGACCATCCATGGATGACATAGTTTTTACATTATAAGAATCCCGTGATCGTCATTCGCGGGTTAACACGTGCGCTAGAACGGGGGGGGGGGTGCGCTACTTTCTCCGGTTCTTTGCAAATATCTCCAAAACCAAGAAGCTTACTGAGGTGATTCTTCGTTTTCCTACAGATGTGGACACAGCTGGACGCCTAAAAAAATGGTTAGATATTTTGCAGTTTTTACGTATAAATTCAAACTATCCGGGCGAGATGGTGTGTGAAAAATACCGGTGAGGCATGACAAGCGTATCCAAGCAATACCTATAACACTAATGTCTCAACTATATCAACTATATTGGTCATGCCTAGCTGTACTATATTTCCCAACAAACGTGCCCATCAGTTATACCAATGACGACAAAACGTACGAGAAATGGTAGTGTATGATAATTAGCCTCATTATACACCGAACGCATTTGACGTAGGATCACGAAAGTTTGAACACAAAAGCGTTCCATACAGTTTTCAGTTACCCTGCAGAATTGCTGTTCCTAGCATTCATATCTTAGATCATATTCTGATGGATTTTCGCTTTCATCCCACACCTATCCTTATTGAACATATTGCAAACAACTCTTAGACTGATGCTGGATTTAGCTTGCGCGCTGCCTGTCTGCAGCACTTCTCATAAATCATATGTGGCTCTGGAGGTTCATCATATTGGCGCTTCCGCTTGCCAGATATGTTCTTCTGTGCTATATTGCTGTTTCAAACAGCTACTGATCAGCTATAAAGCTGAATGGAAAGTTCAAACTCTTACCAAATGAATCACATTTTGTGATGTTGCAAATTCTTAAGTTTTATAGCTGCGTGCAGCGTGTCCGGGAACTTTTTTTAATTTCGGCCGACCCATGGTGAATGCATTCCCACGAAGCAAATGCAAAATCATACCGTTTTATCAGCAGTTGCATAATAATAGGTCATTGGGCACTGGGCAGTCCACAGAGCCCACATTTGTATCTTCGAATTATGAGCAAAAATGCAGACATCCCAACGGTGTTCATTTGTATTGCTCGTCCGTTCATCTCCGAAACTTCTGGATGGTCACAATCCGTAGTTTGTAGTATGCAGACATATTTACCTTTCGCCCCATTCATATCATGTTTTGCTGTCACTTCCACTCATTCACTCATTTGATGGAGAACTCATTCAGTTGGTATTCTACTCTTGTGTAGAAGACAACATTTTTTAGAGCGCAATTGAGATGAATGAAACGTTATGTTTCGTAAAGCACATGACCAAAGTCCTAATGCCGGAGTTGAGAGCCGCTCGTGTAACCAGTGACGACCTCTGGGAACGAATACGAGCTGTTTGAAACCTGCTGACTCCTATATATTGCAAGCGCCTGACGAATTCTGTTCCCAGACGAATGCAAAAGGTGGTCGACAACGATGGCGGATGGTCACGACATTAGGCCGCAGGAGCAGCCATTCATTGTTCCAGTGTTGGAAGTATTGCTCTGCGTGTTGTGTGTGTTTCTTCGTTTTTGTCTTTTGTCAACGAAACAGGGCTGCATGGGCGTAATGCTCCCTCATGGTATCTTGTGTAGTTTTCGAGATACAAGACCATTTGACGTTGCTCAGCATATGGCACCATTGCTTTTACTGCTCACTGAACATGAGAAATGCAAGAATTACTTGAAGGTCTGAAAAGAGCGCATGAAAGGTCCGAGGTAACAGCGTGTCATCTATTAAGCTTTGCTGTTTTTTGGGAACTGCAAAAAATGTGGGGTAATTCCGGATTGTTTTGAAAGATGGGGGCACAACTTAGGAACATCTTGCCTCCATCACCGCCTCGGCCACACCAACCTTGAAAACGATTTTCCACCCATGGCTATATGATGGTCTTGTGCCATATTTGGTGTCATGGAATGCTTCGTATGGAGTTCGCTAGGGAAATTGGAGGAATTCAATTCCAAGATGTTTTCTCTTCTTCTCGCAATTTCTGGTTGTAATGAAATCCGAACACCACAATGAGCTTTGTGTACCTCATATTTGTGTTTACATGTTCCCAGCTTGGAAGGGTTGAAATCCGTTGACTTAAAAGCGATGGTAGTATGTTGGTTCCCCTCCACGATACATTTTGCTGTCAATAATGATTTTAATGGAAATGTTGGCCCTTTGACAAATTGCTGTAAAAATCCAGGAACATCTTTTCAAATACGTGTGGGTGGGCCCACTCCAAATCAATTTGCCCCACCCCTGACCAGAATCCTAGGTACCCCAATAGGGAGCATCAATCAGCGTGATAACGTCTTTCTAGTGCACTGGGGCTCCTGTGGGAGTACCGAGGGCCCCTAAGGCTTGCTGGCCTCTAAAACGTTTTGGAGTCGCTTAAAAGCGCGTCAAGACCCTAAAACGTGCTGCAGCACCTAACGTGTGAACTTTGGGACCTCCAGCTCGCTCTAGGGACCTTAACCCTTTTCAGGATCCTTCCACATGCCTTACAGGCCGCAAGCCTTGGGGGCACCCAATACACTTCATGACAGCTGCTATGTGGTAAACATGGGTAGCTCTACACATGCTCTTTTGGAGCCCCATCATGCTTACAGGGCCCTATTACACTTTAAGGGACTCTAACACGCTTTAGCTGTGTCCCAACACGGCATTATGGGCCCAACACGCCTTAGGGACACCAACACGCCTTGTGCTCCGAAGTGCTTTAGGGACTCAAACACGCTATAGGTTTTTAGGGAGGGTAGTAGGTTTTTAGGGAAATCACACCTACGGCCTCCAATGCGCCCTATAGCGGGCTCTCGGTAAGCCTACGGGCCCCGGTGTCCAGAACTATAGGACGCGTTGACTCCCTTAAGCGCGCTTTTATTATGAGACCTGGCGCGTTCTTAAGGCTTTCTGCATGCTTTTGGGCGCTCCGTTGCGTTTTTGGAGTCAGTGCCTTATGGGGCCAAGGCCGCAAGTTTCACTTCCCCAAGGGGGTAAAAACATTTCGGCATTTCGGCGCCCGAATACCGTCAAGACGGTCCCTTTCACACTACAAGGGTTACTAATTAGAGGATTTAGTGTGTGTGTAGTTGGGACTACTGGGCTGGGCACGTCAGCTGCTTCGACCGTATTGCGCACATAACTAATGTGTTAGAAATACTTCAGGAGATAGTGACCCAAACGCGTGCAAAAGCGATGACAGAGAATGCGAGTAAAACCAAGAACAAATTAGAACAATAAAAGCAATAAAAGCAATGCAAATGGTGCATGGTGGATTGGAGACAAGTTAATCAGTGCAAACCCTGTCAGCTGTGTAAAAAAAACAACAAACAATGAAAACATGGAGGCATGGTTCACCGTACTACAGCGGCGGGAGAGGGAAGCTAACCCAGCGTACGGCTTCCCCACGAACCACTGGTGGGACATACACAACATGCGCCTTGATGGTATTGATGAATCTTAAAACATCTGAGATATCCACGCTGGATATTTCTGCCTGATTAAATTAAGACGTGTACATGAAACAAGGATATGTCCAACGGTCACTGCGCACCCACAGGCTGTGCAATGCTCTGTCTTTCCCTGTAAAACATGGAAATGCGTAGCCGCACAGTGTACCTCTTTCACCAAAGAGTCTTTGCCGGCTTTTCGAACTTGTGCCTTTACGGGCCTCTTGCTTCAAATGGATTTCGAGGTTGACATGACCTGGCCCCTTAATCATGCACGCCAAACAACTGTGATGTCAAATAAGATGTCGGTAAATTTGTGCGAGTCTAAGTTGCACCTTGGCGTCTAGTTCGTGGTCCGACATCCTATAGGTTGTGCATCAGTGGTCGGTGCGGTTAAGATGGCCGATGCCAGACGCCTGGTGAGACATTTTATCTGTCCTGCAGGTCACCGGCTGACAGAAGGCAAAACAAAAAAGAATATCATAAGACTTATCTCCTGTAAAGTAAGCTTTCGGACTTTACCTCGCGGCTCTATTTCAGTCATGAGCAAATGGAGAGAATACGGCAACCTCTAGATTGGAAGGTTGGCGAGGCGATATCGGCAGGCGACGGCGGACATGAAACGTCACGTATGCACGGGAGGGTGAGTGTGTTTAGAGGCGTGCCGGATCGTATAGGTCATTTGCGCCGTCTTTAAAGCGAGTGTGCTTTGCAAGCAAGTTCGAGATTTGTGCCTTTAAATGGTACATTTACGTTAAAGGCGTTTTACGTTATAGTGTATGTAACGTTAAGGTGGTGAAAGCGGGGTTGTACGGGGGACATCTCCGGGATATTTAGAATTTAACTTGCTTTACTCCCCACAGGATAATTTGTAGTTTCGTATGCACAGTTTTCACACAGCTTAAGTAGTTGACAAAAAAAGGAAAACACATGGCAGCATTTGGCATCCCCACATTGCTAGTAATTCACATCAGCAATGTAGTTATGCTTCGCACTTTGAGCATTAGCTTTGTTGCTTCTTTCCGATTGCAAATTTGAGGCGATTCGAGCGCTTAAAATGCACGCGAGATAGACCACAATGTATTTCATAAAACGTTGGCTGAAGACCGCTGGGATTATGTTACATAACGACTGCTCCAGCTATCAGAAAGATGACTTATAACGAACATGGTAGGAAGTTGGGAAGTTCCTGCGCTTACCGCATCATGTTGCATACCAATTGAGATCCGTTAAGATAAGTACTCGGAAAATTGTTTTTTATTGGTGCTCGGAGTACGGGTCAGGGTAATTTTGAACGCCCCCATACTGATGCTTGTTCTTGGAAGGATAGAGGGATGCGCTCAACGGAAAGATGTAGCTCCATCCTTGGGCTCTCAGTTTCTCGGAGCATCTTCCGCTGTCTCTTTTGTTTGACCTTGCAAATTAGGTTAATCAGATCAATGCCGGGGCCCAGTCGGCCACACATCTTCGTCGTGATATTCGGACCCTGGTCGTGAAGCAAGTGCGATTTAATTCTTCAATATTGATGATATCAAACTGAAAACTGAGACTAACACGGCATGTGCAGATGTCAAGGTCACCATTGTCGTCAAGGTTGAATACATGGAAATATGTACGAAGATGATAATGACTGAACGGTTTGCATTCAGAGAAGGAAATGGGTGGCACCAAAGGACGCAAAGTATCTCCTCTCTAGAAGTTGTCAATAAATAATAAGAAAAATCGGAGGAAATTGCCCTCACCGCAAAAAATTCAATGTTTTCATATCGAATTTGTAGATTTCACTCTCATCACATGTGAAATTAACGTGCAAAATGACATTGTTCAGGCAATTCGTCTTCGTTACAGTCCGTATCTTAGCCTCCGGAGTGCTTGGAAGGCACGCACCCTTGGTACATTTCAGCTCATTTCCAGATGATCTGATCAGATATTGACGTAACAGGTGGAATACATGTACAGGATGTAATTTGGCATCACAATTATTCCGACTTTCAAAGCACATGTATTAGCTACAAAGCTATATACCAAAAACATTCTAATTTAAAGCTATATTGAACCTACATTGCACCTATATTCTGACCTGAGGTTAATTTCTGTATTTTGCGTTTTAATGGCACCATTTTCTACACACGTAAATTTAACTTTTTGTTGGATTTATTCTTCTATTTTATTTTGCATTAAAAACATTTAGTCCAAAATCATGCTGGGATGGCTTCATAAGTCAGGGTCCTATGATACACAAAGCTTGTTGCGTGGACCCTAGCCCATCACCCGATACGTGAATTCCAGTTGAACGGCCGAATTTTCGGAAGTTAAACATGCCAGCAATCCCCGATACGATCACCCCGACACGGTGTCGCTTTCCGACCTTATCGGTCCAGTTGCCAACTGACCACAGATCGGCGCTAAATGTGAGCGCGTGAAGCGACTCGAACCCTGGCTTGCCGGGACAGGGGTGACCAATGCAGTCTACTATTTGAGCTATCGTGGCGGCGTCCTATACAGTGGTTCTTTATGGATAAAAAAATGTAATTAAACATTCAAAGACAGCATCGAGACGAGGTCGTGACACGACTTTCACCCAACCCACTCTAGCTTCAGCATCTGAAGAGGCTAGAACTCAATGTTTAGGTACAATGTCACTCATCAATTGTCGAGGAAACGCCACACCTGAAAGTGGCATCGTGGGCAGTTCAGAAGTTAGCTGAAGAAAACCTTAAGGGAGGGGGTCAAAGCGCCAGCCGCGCACTGTGCGGATCAGCAGGTTGCTCGCCGTGGCACTGCTCCCAGCTGTCCTGCTAGCGGAGCTGTCGCACTGTACCGCTTCACGTCTGTCCACCCGGGCCGATGCTACACACTAGTTGGTGCCATGAGGCGAAGTAATGCGATGGACCGGAGGCCAGCGGCAGACTGCCACTGGACAGTCGGCAGCGTGCAGCGGGAACGCAGTGGGAATGCAGTCGCGCGCCGTCCCGGTGACAAGAAGCTCGATTGGCTTGTCGTTATTGGCCTACTCGCTATTATTCTTTAACTTCTTGTTGTTGATTTACTTATGTTTGCTTCTTGTTGATTGATGACTGACTTATCGACTCGATCGGTTAGCTTATTATATTTGGTTTTCATTAATCTGCATCAGTAATAGTGCGAACTAAAAGCAAACGCAAACGCGTCGCAGGCCGACTGGCGATGGGCCCTATGTTTCTCATGGCTTGGCACCGCCCGACGCTGTCAGTCTTAGTGGCAGTTTGGCGCGCTCGCAGGCGGCACCGGCGCGAAATTGGCGCACCGGCGGCGAGCGCGTAGTTAGTGCCCCTTCACGGCTCACGCCGACACAAATCGCCGCTGCCGGTCACAGTCGGGCAGACAGCATGCTTTGTTCTGATAGTGCGAACGATGTGGACAAATATAGCCGACAAGCACCGGATCGGAGGATGCTGCGTGTCCTGTGCCCTCAACGATGCAGTAAAAAAGATTGCAGCCACTCTCTTTCATATGTCGGATGCCACGTAAATCATCGATCGCTGTTTTTGGCAGCGAGTCATGCTGGGTATTTTGCTGTCATGAGATAACGCACGACGGCATTTATCATATAATATCGCAACGGCTTTATGAAGCAGAAACGACCGTACTTATGGAATAGCACACCACGACGTGTATTGGATAACGTACGACGACGTTCATGCGACAACAAATGACGGCGTTATAACAATAACCAGACTTTGGAGGGAAAGGTGGGTTCTGAGCGGCCCGACACCATTAGCAGAAGCCCGACATAGTACTCAGCGACTTGTGCGCAGCGGGGGACGCTAAATACCCATGAAAGGCTACTGATTCTGGTAAAGGGCCCTTCAAAGCTTAGTGGACCCGCCAAATGTCCTGTTCATAGCATTTTGTCAGTCTTCCATAAAATGTTTAAACTAACTAGATGACCACGTTTGGCTTTGCGATTTTTGAAAATCGACCCAACTTGAAAGCTGCAGTATGGGAGATGCACCTTATTTTGAGAGTGCATATTTAGTCACAAGACATTGCTATTCTGATTTAAAGAATGCTGCTTTGTTTTACAAAAGCGTAATCACATGCCTCCGGCTCCAGTTGACGGGGACGAGTGGTCTAGAGGTAAGTTGCCCGTCTCACAATCGAAGGGTCGTTGGTTTTAGTCTCACCTGTCGCCACTCTTCGCCCGCGGCCAATCGGCGTGAGAGATTGGCGACGTTACATGACTCAACGGTCGACGTGTCGTAAAACCAATAACCACCAGCCACCATCGACTCCAGTTGACGTGGTAACTAGCCGGCAGTGGTGCAAAATATAAACGAAATATTTCAATATTTAAACACCTAAACACGCTTCATTATGTGGTAAGCTAAGTGAGAGATCGAGGCAATTCAGTGCGAGTAGTAAAATAGCCCAGCAATGTGTGGTGTTAAATCGCTTCCAAACCAAATAATTGACTCAACGTAGTCACATTTGTTCACGGTTGTACGTGGGAAGAGGCACATTTCTTCGTATGAATGCCTTGGTCGAAAACAAATCGTTGAAAGGAGGATGCACTAGAACGTACTGAATGAGCCGTTATGGTCTCAAATAGGAGCCTTTCCCTCTTAAAGGCCTTTTTGGCCGAAAATTCGTTCAGCGGGGGTGGGGAGGGTGCACTTAAGCATTAAGTCTTTCCCGGCCAAAAGGAGCCATCTTTACATGGGGTGGGAGGACTGTATCTGCATCCAGATCAAGCCCGCACATCACTTGCCTTGGCCCTATCCAACAAATACCTGCACGAATTCATGGCCTGCTCCGATCCTCTGTCGAGCAGGTTGTTCACGTCTAAACTTACCACGACATCATCTTCCTCCTTAATTTCCCCCGACTCACAAGCAAGCTGGTTTACAACTCTCCCCATCGTAGCCTCCGACAGAAACTTGGCTACCATATCTCCCTCATTATATGCATCTACGCATATGGTCCAATATGACGAATACTTTACATGCCTTTTAGGTCTCCTGCTTCATTCTTGGCCTCCCCTCCTATTCTCGTTGAAAAGGCTCTCTCCTTCACTCCACCTTCGGTCTGCATATTGCTGCTACTTTCGGTTCTTTTATCCATCCATCTTTCCTCATTTTAACGGATCTAACAGCTGATTTCTCTCATCACCACTTCCTGCGGTTTTGCCCTTCCTGTCAGTCGTTCCTGTACTTTTCTCAGTCTCATTGGCCACATCCATTCAACCCGCCTCCTCACCGCTCCCAGCTATTTTTCCACTTTCATCACTTCCCTCCCTTCTTTCCTCAGAGCTTTCGCCAGTCTCTCGTTGCCCCTTTCCTCCTCCTCGTTCTTCTGTCCCTTCCCACCTACATCTTCCACTCGTTCATGCACATTCTCGTCAGCCAAGAATCAGAATCGGTTTTGGACGGTTTTGGATCGGTATGAGGTATTTTAATAAGCCTCCCCTTGTCACTAACTGCCTCTTCCACTGCTGCATGTGGTTTCCTCCTTTCTGACCTCCATTCTCTATCAACCACTTCATTTCGTCCATCGCATCGGTAATATCCTTCGCTTCTTGTCTCAATGTTATCTTCCACACTGTCCACTATTTCACCCTTCAAGTATCGAATTTTCTCTCGTAATGCCTGAAACTCGTTCCCCCAGCTACACTCCTGTTTTGTTGACTCCATTTGGCATATTTTCCGTTGCTTTCTATGGAGTATGACAATAGGTTATTAAGGGATCTTAAGTTGTGAAAACTAAATAGAAGTGCAGACAAATGGAAAAGGAGCCGGTGGTAATGTCCCGGCAGCACCAGCGGGTGAAGAGAAAACGAAGACCAGGATAAAACGCAGTAGCAGATGGAGAAGAATTACATCGGCGAAATTAAGACAACGGAAGGTCGGTCTAAGCACAGAACAGTAGATTCTGAACAAGCACAATGAAAACACTTCTCACACTACTCATTTGCTTCCAGTTTGCGATTTTTGTTTTACGGACTTGGCAACTCTGAACTTCTCCATACAATTTGCCTGGACGGACGGCTGGCTGTTTTGAGTCAAAGAACAAACACTCTCCTGTAGTTACTCACTTAACCGCTACAATGTCTGCCTCCGACAGATCGTGCCGCTACACTGTCAGTACGCTATGCGGTCTGCATTCCTGGTCCCCGTCCCCGGACACCTTCGCCGGTCACCTTCTCTGGATCTGTTCCTCGGTCCCCTCCTCCAACCTTTTCCACAGCTCCTTCCCATTTGCTACCCCGGTACCTTTCTCCGGTCCTCTTCCCCGGTACCTTTATCCGGTCCCCTTCCCCGGTCCACTTCCCCGGTCCCCTTCCCCGGTCCCCTTCCCCGGTCCCCTTCCCCAGTCCGCTTCCCCGGTCCCCTTCCCCGGTCCCCTTCCCGGTCCCCTTCCCGGTCCCCTTCCCCGGTCCCCTTCCCCGGTCCCCTTCCCCGGTCCCCTTCCCCGGTCCCCTTCCCCGATCCCCTTCCGCGGTGCCCTTCCCCGGTCTCCTTCCCCGGTCCCCTTCCCCGGTCTCCTTCCGCGGTTCGCTAGTGAGGTAAATGGCGCAAAGCTGAACAGGGTGTCAAACGGTCACGAGCAGCGACCAGAGACGCAACTGCTTCACCACCCCAGTCCTGCGCTGGTTCTGCAATACACGCTTCATCGGTCCTCCCGATTGGCAGAACCATTACTGTTGGAAGATCTCTGTCACCAAGCCCCATCACCCACAGCCAACCCCGTCACAGGTGAACGGGAGAACACGCGCCCAATAAGTCGTACAATTTAATACAATGAAGGTCAATAGAACTGGCATGCAATCTTTTTGTTTGCATAGAGCAAGCAAAGAAACGGATGTGGTCGGTGGCCCCGCCACAGTCAAGGGGTGGGTGAGGGACAGGACAACCACCTCGACACATAGCAACTGCAGAAGTGTACACTTCTGCTTAGACAAGTAAGCAGAAGTGTACTGCTGGGAACGGTCACGTCCTTAAAGTCATAAAGTCATAAAGTGTTAAGGCTTAATAAGAGCCACAGGGGCCAATCTGGGTTAAGCCTATCTGGAAAAGGTACTAGAAATGTACATACTCTCATCCCGATCGATCCCTTATCTCAAGTTCCTAGAAAGCTATATATCGCAGCCTATCTAGCACCAATTCACTTGCTATTGCATAACACATTCCCATTGTGCTACCATAGACAATCTCATCAATATCACATCCCGAAGGAAGGTGCTGAATCCACTGCTAGGTACACCGTATATAAAGTTATAAAGCGTTTAGACTTAATAAGAGACTCACTTGCTATTGCATAACACACTCAACAATTACAAATTCCTCCCATCATACCCATTGTGCTACCATAGACAATCTCATCAGTATCACATCCCGAAGGAGGGTGCTGAATCCACTGCTAGGTACACCCTACATCAAGTTATAAAGCGTTTAGACTTAATAAGAGACCCAAGGGCCCATCCAGTTAAGTCTGTAAATGGAAGATAATATAAGCCTGGTAAAAAGACCCTCCCCAACCATCCCACATCCTGAAGAACTAGTCCTCCAATATCCCACACACCTATCAATGCCTATCTACCCTAGCTTTCCAGCCCTATTACCCTGATCTCTCTTAACACATGTGGATTGAATGCCTTATCAATAATTTTCAAACTGCATCCATGCCTGCTTAAAGTGGTCTGTGCCGTGCACACTTATTTAACATAAATCTCACCCCATCCTTCACAAATTAGAACTCAAAACAAGATTTTCCTGTCTAAAAATTTATCCACCCTACTTTTAAATACATTTAATGAGGAACTCCCCACAACATCAGCAGGCAGCCCATTCCACTGATCAACAACCCTTTGACTGAAGACCTGTTGCCGATTAACTGTCCTACATCTCAACTTGTCTAACCTGAATTGATGACCCCTATGTGATACTTTAAACTGAAGAGCGCCATTCAAAGTGACCTGATCTAGTCCTATAATTTTGTACATTTCAATCATGTCCCCCTTAATCTCCTATACTTGAGTGAGTACATATCTAATGCCACAAGCCTTTCTCCATATTCTAAGTTACCTATTCCACTGATGAGTCTAGTTGCTTTGCGCTGCACTCTCGCTAACTTGTCTATATCTTTTTCTAGGTAGGGCTCCAAGCTTGTGCAGAATATTCCAAGTGGGGTTGCACGTATGCTAAGTACAGTTTTTTTCATGACTTCCTTGCTCTTATACATCACACTTCTATTAATGAGTCCCAGCATTCTGAGTGCCCTGTTCCTAGCTGAGCTACATTGCTTTTTCTGCTTTAAGGTCTTTTGAAACCAACACACCTAAGTCCTTTCCTCTTCAATAACATCCAGTTCCCTCCTCCCATTTTAGATCGGAAAGCCTCACCTCCAGACCCCGGATGCATAACCGTACGCTTGTCATAGTTGAAAGTCATCTGCAATTGATCAGCCCACTTTTTAGGTCCTCCAGGTCTAGTTGAATATTTCTAGATTGATCACAACTGTTTACCACTCCTACCAGCTTGATGTCATCCGCAAATTTGAACACTCTATTCCTCAGCCCTACCTCAATGTTGTTCACAAAGATGATAAAGAGAAGTAGCCCTAGAACAGAGCCCTGTGGTACTCCACTTAGAACATCCTTCCAATCAGATTTACATCCATTTAACATTACCCTTTGTTTCCTTCCCCTCAACCATGCTTCAATCCAACCTATAACTTTTCCAACAATCCCATGTTGCTGTAGTTGATGAATTAGCCTTCCCATGTGGAACTTTATCAAAAGCTTTGCTAAAGTCCAAGTACACAACATCTATCCTGCTTTGATTGTCTACTTCTTTAGTAACATACTCCATGAACTCAAAAGGTTAGTTAAACAAGACCTTCGAGATCGAAATCCATGTTGAGTATCCCTTTATAAAAGATTGTTCCTATCAAGATGAATCTGAGCATTCTGTTTAACCAGATTGTCTAGTACCTTGCAAACCATTGAGGTCAAACTGACTGGCTTGTAGTTCCCTACACACTTCATACTTCCCTTTTTGAAAATTGGTACCACATTTGCATTTCTCCAATCTTCTGGCACTTCCCAGAATATTCCATAGACCGCCTGAAATTATACTTAGGGGAACTGCTAAAGCTTTAGCACACCTCTACTAAACCCTGAGCATATATATCATCTGGTCCAGAAGCTTTATTAGGTTTTATATTCTGCAACAACATATTCTCTTTGCCTTTGCCTCTCCTTGATGTCTCTGTTTTGGGAAGAAACCAGTCCAGATACTGTTTTTCTTGAGACTGTGTGTGCGTGTAGGCATCTGCTTGCTTTGATGCTGTAAGTCTCGCAGCCTACCGATGGTGATCCTAGTTATTGACGCTTGAGAATAATTATTTCGGGAACAGGAAAGTAAATCCTACCACTTCCGCCACACGAATTGCGTGCAATATTAAACCAATGAAATGCTGTTTTGGTAAGTGTAATAAACCGAACAAAACACTGAAATACCCACGTTTGTGCGCGGGGATATCGGGAATACTCTTGTTGGGCTTTGATATCTACGCCATTAACTATAATTATTAAAGCATCGTTTATAGATGAGAGATCATTAAAAAAAAAAATTGAAAATGTGCCACTTTTCGTCCC